>KZ651240.1:537117-563695 GCA_001010745.2 Gerris buenoi
TAAATGAAATAAAAATAAAAAACGCTTCTCTTAATTATTGTTATTATAAACAAATGAAAAACTAAGATTAATTACACCTAATATTATTACATGTTAAATTAATGATTTTTTTATTCCAGAAGCTGTATAATAGTTTTGACAGGCTTCAAGGATCGTAAAATGAGTTCAACATTAATAAAATAAAAATAAATAAATAAGCTTATAATATGACTTACATGAATAATTTTCATGTAGGTTTTTTCACCTTTTTCGTACGATAACAAATTAGTTTTAATGTTACCATGACATTTATACTTCTTCATATACGTAGTATTTACATATAGGGTAAAAGTGTAGTGCTGCCGTAAAATCTTATATCTATAGGTAAAAAAAAAAATTAAAAAAACAGACAATTATACGAACTTATGAAAATTGTAACACCATGATACTTAAAAAAAAAAACTATGTAAAAAAAAGGTTTCTCGATGTTAAGGGTAATAAAATGAATAATTAAATCAATGTCGGTATAATTGACTCTTTACAAACTAAGACAGTTATAGAAAGGTGTGTTTAATTACAATTGTTTTTATTGCTCTAGGTATATTACGTGCTTTCTAATTAATCGCAAAATCAATAAGCGTATATGATTTTTTTTTAGTTTTCTATTTACCTGATTGCATCTTCTACCATTACATATGATAAGTAGATATATCAATTCATAAATCATACAATAGATATACTTATAATACACCATTAGATTGATTTATCTGCTGGTAAATCGGCCTAAGCCGATAAAATAAAGAGAAATTACATTATGGTATCACAATGTAATTTCGTTTAATTGTTCATGTAATTGTTTAATTGTTCATGTAATTGTAAAGATCGTTTAATTAATTCATAATATACAGATTTAATATATTATTTATTTATTATATTTAGTTAATATATTATATTTATTTATTATATTATATTTATTTAATATATTATATATATATTTAATATATAATGTGCTAATTCTCTACCAAATTAGTTTGTTTTTTTTTACCGAGGATTTCTGAAACTCATTCTGTAAGGTTTAGGGAACAATAAAAAGTTATTTTATACAAACAAATTCTATATGTCTGAATCCTGGAGATTGTTTATTCGACCGAATAGTTTGTAGAATTTGGCTGATATTGTGAACAAAGTTATAATGAATATAGCCCAAAGAATAAAATTGATTGCTGAAAAAAACAATTAGTTATATTTTACAAAAAAAAACTCTAGTTGTTCGTTTTAGTAATTATATATTTTAGTTTACTATTGATGAGCCCCATAAAATTATTTTTTATATTATCTCGTTTTTATAATAATAATTACTAATTTTTCAATTAGTAGTTTGTTTTGTGGTCTTTTATATAATAGGTACAATTAGCTGTTTTTTTTTTTCAATAAACGTATAAATATTGCTTGACTCTTTAAATAAACTAATAATCAAAGCGGAAATATATCTAAAACTCAATAATTTGAATTGACTAACCAATGGTAAAATTTAGATTAAAATCATCAAATAATTTTTATATATTTTTTAATATTAATGAAACCTTAATTAGGTAATTTTATACTTTTTTTATGAATTAAAAAAATTATTATCAGTATAGTACAGCAATCAAATAGATTATTGTCTAGTTAAGGCAAATTAATTAGATGTTTTACTTAATTAATAATTAAAGTTATTTTAACATATTTGAATCAAATAATTGCTTGGTAATTTTATAATTTACCAAACATTTTAAAAGAAATTATTCTGTAAGAATTCGTCTAACATTTAAAGATATACCATCGATTTTTTCCTTTTTGCACAAAATGTGCAATTTGGAAAATTGCACATTTTGTACATGATCTCACTTCTCTCCGCCGTATATAATTCCATGAGCCCTTAAATCATCATCTTAATCCTTTAATCAAATCCATGGTATACCTTTATATCCCTTACCTAGAATTCAGCCGGCTTAGGAGGCACCGGGGCTTCGAGACCTGCTACTATGATTCACACCCTTAACCGATGTACTGAATTAATACAATACTCGACAGGAGTGTTACCACTGGGTAGTCTCTACTCTCATGATAATCCATGTCACTCTATCGAAATTGCCATAATTATTGCTAGAAACAAATAAAAATAAGGTAGGAAAAAAGGTTGGCACTTAAGGTGGAAACTTATATGGTACCAACAATGGGCGGCTAATTGTGACTACAACAATGGGATAACATCCAAATTTCAATAAAATCGGGCAAGTAGTTTTTAAGGTATGTTGGTTAACAAAAATTGAGTAATAGACAGACAGACACGGAACCAAAAATGTTCCCTGATGTCCGAAATGGATTGGGTCTTGGAATTTTTTATATCGGAGACCTAAAATGTTTTTTTGTTCTTTAGAACGATTACATAGCTTCCGTTATACCTTCGGTATTCTTGGGAGCAAAATCGTATAATTGCACCATAGAAAGAGTTAGTAAATATTAACCGAGTGTGACACCACATAAAAGTGGTTCATTCTCCTTCACCAAATCTTTATTAGACAAATATATATATTTCATTTTCAACATTAAATCTTCATTTNTTAGAATTCAGCCGGCTGAGGAAGCACCAAGGCTTCGAGACCTGCTACCATAATTCACACCCTTAACCGATGTACTGAATTAATACAATGATCGACAGGAGTGTTATCACTGGGTAGTCTCCACTCTCATGATAATCCATGTCACTCTATCAAAATTGCCATAATTATTGCTAGAAAGAAATAAAAATAAGGTAGAAAAAAAGGTTGGCACATAAGGTGGAAACTTATATGGGACCAACAATGGGCTAATTGTGACTACAACAATGGGCTAACATCCAAATTTCAATAAAATCGGGCAAGTAGTTTTTAAGGTATGTTGGTTAAAAAAAATGGAGTAATAGACAGACAGACACGGAACCAAAAATGTTCCCTGANGGCTTAGGAGGCACCGGGGCTTCGAGACCTGCTACTATGATTCACACCCTTAACCGATGTACTGAATTAATACAATACTCGACAGGAGTGTTACCACTGGGTAGTCTCTACTCTCATGATAATCCATGTCACTCTATCGAAATTGCCATAATTATTGCTAGAAACAAATAAAAATAAGGTAGGAAAAAAGGTTGGCACTTAAGGTGGAAACTTATATGGTACCAACAATGGGCGGCTAATTGTGACTACAACAATGGGATAACATCCAAATTTCAATAAAATCGGGCAAGTAGTTTTTAAGGTATGTTGGTTAACAAAAATTGAGTAATAGACAGACAGACACGGAACCAAAAATGTTCCCTGATGTCCGAAATGGATTGGGTCTTGGAATTTTTTATATCGGAGACCTAAAATGTTTTTTTGTTCTTTAGAACGATTACATAGCTTCCGTTATACCTTCGGTATTCTTGGGAGCAAAATCGTATAATTGCACCATAGAAAGAGTTAGTAAATATTAACCGAGTGTGACACCACATAAAAGTGGTTCATTCTCCTTCACCAAATCTTTATTAGACAAATATATATATTTCATTTTCAACATTAAATCTTCATCTTTCTTCATAAGCTTTTCAATGCGCAATCAATTTAACAAAATGTTTGGTATGTGAACAAAAATTCGATAGCTGTTCCTTTCACCTCAAAGACAACGGGTAAGATTATCCCCTCGTCTACATAAAATAGCACTAATTACTCGCTAGATGAGAAACAATAATAATAATTTCAATCAAGGTGAGATCAGAATAGCACAATAAAAGAACAACTAATGAAGAAAGACAACTTTCTGTGGGACAAGATAGCATAAAAATCTCATCTATATTTTATATACATATATTTATGTAATATTATTTGAATAGAAAAAAAGTTCCCAATATAGTATATCTTTTAAAGAAACTGTCATTAATTTCATAGTTAATACAAATTATTTCATTTAATTTTAATTGTCAGATTTTCCTTTCTGTCTCGTCGTTCCCATGTCAACTAGGATTCAGTATTTTTAGACAACTGTGATGTATCCGCTTCTGTTCAGGTTTTAAAACTCTCTCTTAAAAAATATGAAATAGTATTATCTCATTAACCTCTTTCGCTAATTAATTATGAAATCGGTGTTAAGTTAATTTGTTTTAATTTGTATGTTTAACCCTTTTTTTTCCTTTCTTCATATATGAATTGTCTGAATCGATGTTTTATGACTTTTTTTGTGTGAAAGGTTATNGTGTCTTTTTAAATAAATGTGTCTTGAATTTATTTATACTCTATTTAAGAGAGTAAAAATTATAGGTAAACCAACTCTTGCTTCTATCTACTTACTTAAATTAGACTCTACGCGTGTCTTTTTAAATAAATGTGTCTTGAATTTATTTATACTCTATTTAAGAGAGTAAAAATTATAGGTAAACCAACTCTTGCTTCTATCTACTTACTTAAATTAGACTCTACGCGTGTCTTTTTAAATAAATGTGTCTTGAATTTATTTATACTCTATTTAAGAGAGTAAAAATTATAGGTAAACCAACTCTTGCTTCTATCTACTTACTTAAATTAGACTCTACGCGTGTCTTTTTAAATAAATGTGTCTTGAATTTATTTATACTCTATTTAAGAGAGTAAAAATTATAGGTAAACCAACTCTTGCTTCTATCTACTTACTTAAATTAGACTCTACGCGTGTCTTTTTAAATAAATGTGTCTTGAATTTATTTATACTCTATTTAAGAGAGTAAAAATTATAGGTAAACCAACTCTTGCTTCTATCTACTTACTTAAATTAGACTCTACGCGTGTCTTTTTAAATAAATGTGTCTTGAATTTATTTATACTCTATTTAAGAGAGTAAAAATTATAGGTAAACCAACTCTTGCTTCTATCTACTTACTTAAATTAGACTCTACGCGTGTCTTTTTAAATAAATGTGTCTTGAATTTATTTATACTCTATTTAAGAGAGTAAAAATTATAGGTAAACCAACTCTTGCTTCTATCTACTTACTTAAATTAGACTCTACGCGTGTCTTTTTAAATAAATGTGTCTTGAATTTATTTATACTCTATTTAAGAGAGTAAAAATTATAGGTAAACCAACTCTTGCTTCTATCTACTTACTTAAATTAGACTCTACGCGTGTCTTTTTAAATAAATGTGTCTTGAATTTATTTATACTCTATTTAAGAGAGTAAAAATTATAGGTAAACCAACTCTTGCTTCTATCTACTTACTTAAATTAGACTCTACGCGTGTCTTTTTAAATAAATGTGTCTTGAATTTATTTATACTCTATTTAAGAGAGTAAAAATTATAGGTAAACCAACTCTTGCTTCTATCTACTTACTTAAATTAGACTCTACGCGTGTCTTTTTAAATAAATGTGTCTTGAATTTATTTATACTCTATTTAAGAGAGTAAAAATTATAGGTAAACCAACTCTTGCTTCTATCTACTTACTTAAATTAGACTCTACGCGTGTCTTTTTAAATAAATGTGTCTTGATTTTATTTATACTCTATTTAAGAGAGTAAAAATTATAGGTAAACCAACTCTGTGTTAAAACGTTCATGTATACACTAGTGGACTTAATCACGTGCTTACTATATATGCAAACAATTTCTATGTTTTTGAACATGTTTTCAAACAACTAGTATAATCACTACTGCGTACCTTCTCTTTGTATTTATGTACAATCTTCTTATTCAGGCTTAATCACGTACTTACAACTAAAAGCAAACAATTTCTATGCTTTAGAACATGTTTTCGCAAACAACTGGTTTGTACTACCACGAACCTTTTCTATGCATTTATGTACTACTTTCTTATTAATACAATCACACGATTACTACATGCAAACAATTCCTATGCTTTAGTTAAGACATGTTTTTAAACAACCATTATTAACTACTACGCATCTTTTCTATGCATTTATGTACTACTATTTACTTTTAAACTATTTCTATGTTCTACAACATGTAAAAACAAATAGTTATCGCACCAAGTACCATGTAATATAACCTTTTATAGTCTCCTACCTTCGTGAATCAATTTCTATGTACTAATACATGTCAATAATACGTAGAACTAACCAAAAACAGCATTAATTTACCATAACGTATTTCAAAAATATTTGATGTTCTATTACTTGCTTACTTTCCTGACTTACTTACTTGCTTGAAACTCTTAAACTTTACACAATATTAGAAGAAAATGTCAAAACTTTAATTATATTATCTGTAACCAAAAACCTACATAAAAAAACAACCTAAAAATGAAACCTAAAACTTGAATGGTTTCTTTCTATTCACAATCAAATGTAACTTAGGAGGCACCGGGGCTTCGAGACCTGCTACTATGATTCACACCCTTAACCGATGTACTGAATTAATACAATACTCGACAGGAGTGTTACTACTGGGTAGTCTCTACTCTCATGATAATCCATGTCACTCTATCAAAATTGCCATAATTATTGCTAGAAACAAATAAAAATAAGGTAGGAAAAAAGGTTGGCACTTAAGGTGGAAACTTATATGGTACCAACAATGGGCGGCTAATTGTGACTACAACAATGGGATAACATCCAAATTTCAATAAAATCGGGCAAGTAGTTTTTAAGGTATGTTGGTTAAAAAAAATGGAGTAATAGACAGACAGACACGGAACCAAAAATGTTCCCTGATGTCCGAAATGGATTGGGTCTTGGAATTTTTTATATCGGAGACCTAAAATGTTTTTTTGTTCTTTAGAACGATTACATAGCTTCCGTTATACCTTCGGTATTCTTGGGAGCAAAATCGTATAATTGCACCATAGAAAGAGTTAGTAAATATTAACCGAGTGTGACACCACATAAAAGTGGTTCATTCTCCTTCACCAAATCTTTATTAGACAAATATATATATTTCATTTTCAACATTAAATCTTCATCTTTCTTCATAAGCTTTTCAATGCGCAATCAATTTAACAAAATGTTTGGTATGTGAACAAAAATTCGATAGCTGTTCCTTTCACCTCAAAGACAACGGGTAAGATTATCCCCTCGTCTACATAAAATAGCACTAATTACTCGCTAGATGAGAAACAATAATAATAATTTCAATCAAGGTGAGATCAGAATAAAATAATAAAAGAACAACTAATGAAGAAAGACAACTTTCTGTGGGACAAGATAGCATAAAAATCTCATCTATATTGTATATACATATATTTATGTAATGTTATTTGAATAGAAAAAAAGTTCCCAATATAGTATATCTTTTAAAGAAACTGTCATTAATTTCATAGTTAATACAAATTATTTCATTTAATTTTAATTGTCAGATTTTCCTTTCTGTCTCGTCGTTCCCATGTCAACTAGGATTCAGTATTTTTAGACAACTGTGATGTATCCGCTTCTGTTCAGGTTTTAAAACTCTCTCTTAAAAAATATGAAATAGTATTATCTCATTAACCTCTTTCGCTAATTAATTATGAAATCGGTGTTAAGTTAATTTGTTTTAATTTGTATGTTTAACCCTTTTTTTTCCTTTCTTCATATATGAATTGTCTGAATCGATGTTTTATGACTTTTTTTGTGTGAAAGGTTATATTTTGTTTCTTTTCTTATTATTAATTATAGGGTTTTTTATTTTCGTTAAAAATAAGAAGTAGGTAACATTATCTTATAATGTTATAACAATGATTTATGTAAATTAGAGACAAAAGGAACACAAAAGTAATATCCTTTTTTTACGAATGTATAGAGGAGAATGAATAAAAATAAAACAACATTGAACATAAATCATATTTTATCAAAACATGAGGCTTAACATAACTGTGTTGTATATATTATTTTAATGTTTCCGTTTTCAATTTATTCTCTTTTTTTTTTCCTTTTTATTCGATTAAGCGTTTTGAATTGGACGATAGAAATAGTATGGTTTAAAAAATAAAATACATTTCAGAAATCAATTAATTGGTATATTCATATCTATATCAATTTTTTGCGAGTTTTTGTAGATACATGAGATAGATTGAAACAAAAATTAAACAGAGGGGAGGAGATAGAGATATATAATGGCTATTTTTTTTTAATAATATATTTTGGTGTTATATCCTACCAATTTTTATCGTTTAAATTGGGAATGACATCACCTCATAAATAATTATAATTATTACTTTTTCTTTATTTTTAATTAATATTCTTGTTAAAATGTCTATCTTTTTATCAATTCGGAAAATCTATCGAAAAACANAGTAATTTCTGTATTCCGGGCACTTAGGAACAATTTTTACGTCTTTGAATTTTTGTGTCTATACCTGCACACGATCTAGTAGTTCTAAAGAACATAATATATATATACATAATATTTAGTTTTTAATTTAAATCAAATTATAATTATTATTAACAATGGGAGACAGACAGAGAAAAATAGACTCCTTAGCCGGGACTTGAACCACGACCACGGGCCTCTATATTTCCAGTATAGCGCTCTACCAACTTCCGTAGTATGAATACCTACTACCTAAAACTTAAAAATGAAATTTACAATATTCAACACCTTTTTAATGGTAAATGTCAGAGAATCAAATAATTATTCTTAAAAAGTGAAGACAGGTTCGTATACGTACCTAGACGTACAGAACTATTTCGTATATACGTAGTATGTGTAGGAAGGAGGAATGCACTGAAGCTCTAAATTTGGGGGTGCTATAAAAGCAGAAGGTCAGAAACCTGGTTCGTTTTCCCGCCGCGCGGACTAGCAAATTTTGACAAAAAAAATCTAAAATAATTAATGGTAACTGCACTAAAACTCAAATCAGTTAATAAACAACTGGACAATGTAATTATGCGCTCGTATTTGAGAAATTTTATATATGTATGGGATATATTTTTATTTCTGTAATAAATTTAGTGGATTTAAGAGTGCTATTTGGTTTATTTAAACTGAAACCCGGGAAGACCTAGATGTTTTTGTTTGGATGTGTTGATTGAGACTTGGTTTCACTTAGTAACAATTGCATGTTACCACTATGTGATTGTATTAAGTATTGTTATAAGGTGTTTAAAATGGACTATGAAGGCTAGATTAGAAGTTATTGGCATGTTGCCATGCTGATTGGACGTGTCGATGTTGACGTCATTGTTTACCATGTTTACAGGGAGGAGGAGGGAGTCCGAGGAGAGAGAGTCCGGCCGGTAGTTCGGCTACGTCGAGGTGTTGCGATACGGGCAGACCTCTCTTTACCGATCCCATAACAGGGCAGACGGTGTGCTCCTGCCAGTACGAGATGTTGTCCTATCAGAGGCTCCCCGGACTCCCGGTCTATCCACCCTACCCTCCTGAAGCCGTAGCCGCTTACCTGCCAGCACTCGATCAACCACCCTTCTACACCTCCGGGGTAAGTTATCCATCCTCATTTCTAGATCTAGATCGACGGTTAAAGAGGTTCGATGATGCCCATTGACATTACTTTCTCTGAATGATACCTAAATTAAGAATAGTATTTCCTGTCATACTATGTTTGTTTAACTATGGGTCTCAATTGCTTTTATTTCGAAAAGGATGAACATAAAACTTAAGTTTAAAATAAGGATTACTTGTAAGTACTCAAGTTTGGTTGATGTTTCATTATACAAATGGGATGATTACCTTTACGGTTACAGTATGAATCTTTTTTGAAAAAAAGCCACTCTTCTTCATATATATGTATCTGTCAATTGAATGTATACCCATCTGTATCAAAAAAGGACTCTTTTTTAAGATATTATGTAACTACTCCATGTTAGGTTTATTTCGTACAAGGTTGTAAAAACATCGTGTTTTATTGCTCCGTCTGTCAGTCTGTGTAAATGTTGCACAATTGCACTGTTAAGAAAAGGAACAAATAATCATTTTAGTGTGTTTAATTATCTTAAATTGTTTTAAATTATCACCATTTGTATTATTTTACTCACATTTGGGAGTAAGGGAGTTCTTATTTAATTAATCAATCAGGTTATCAAATAATTTATGTATCGTTTAAAAAGTAATATTTATTATTTATTATTATTTACTTTACTTTTATTTTTATTTTTGAATTTTGATTGATAAGAAATATTACATTTAAAGATAAATTTGTAAAAAAAGAAAGTTTTTTTTAAAAGTTAAACTTGAAAACAACGTTCTTATTTATTTAAAATAAATTAATTTTAAGTACGAATTTATAAAGTTGTTTGTTATCTTAACTTTTATTTAAGCATCATAATTCCTTAATAGTGTAGTTCAAATTTCTTAGTTAGATCAGAATTCTTATTTAATTTTTCACTCGAAAAAGGCATTATGCAGTTTGATGTAGAATAAAATAAGCTATTTATGAATCAAGTTAGGTGGTGAATAAAAATAATTTAAGTAAATTCATTTAATACAAATACTCATTGTTACAATATTGTTATATTTTTTTTATTTATTTTTTACTTGTGTAAAAAAACAATTACAATCTTGTCAAGTAATCATAGAAAATATAATAATATTATGTGTACTACTAAAGCTTGATTCGATGCATAAGTATTCTTCAACAAACTGGTTTATCTTGTGCAGAATTAATTCTTCTAACAAGATCCAATTATTACTTTAAAGATAAATACAATACAATTAAATATGATTACTGATAATTGTATATAGATTTAACAAACAAACATATTTGTGTTCATAATTTTATTACATAATGAATAAAGTTTTTTTTATTTTTATTATTTACTACTTTATTATTGAAATAAAATTATTATTTTAATTTTCAATATAGAAACATATAATCTATATAAAAAAGAAATAAGCGTGCATATGTAACAAACATATGGATGTATATAGAACAAACATTGTAGGAAAATAAAATATGTTAAAATTCTAGTGTAAACAAATTATATCAATTAAAGAACAAACGAGAGTATAATTTATAGCTCTATTGTATTTATAGTGACGCACAATATAATATTTTTTTAATTAGTAACATATAAAAAATATTATTAATTAGTGCATCAAAAATATTATTTATAAGCTGTTCATGGTTTCAAGCATGAAATGAACAAAATTAGGAAAAATCGATAAGTTAAATAATAAAGCAGCTAATTATGTTTTTTTTTTAATTTGCAGTCCAAGTTTATTAGTTAATGTGTTACAGGATTATAAGAAACATATTGACATCAAAGGAATTTCTCAAAAATATAGGCTTGCAGTAATTTCTGTATTCCGGGCACTTAGGAACAATTTTTACGTCTTTGAATTTTTGTGTCTATACCTGCACACGATCTAGTAGTTCTAAAGAACATAATATATATATACATAATATTTAGTTTTTAATTTAAATCAAATTATAATTATTATTAACAATGGGAGACAGACAGAGAAAAATAGACTCCTTAGCCGGGACTTGAACCACGACCACGGGCCTCTATATTTCCAGTATAGCGCTCTACCAACTTCCGTAGTATGAATACCTACTACCTAAAACTTAAAAATGAAATTTACAATATTCAACACCTTTTTAATGGTAAATGTCAGAGAATCAAATAATTATTCTTAAAAAGTGAAGACAGGTTCGTATACGTACCTAGACGTACAGAACTATTTCGTATATACGTAGTATGTGTAGGAAGGAGGAATGCACTGAAGCTCTAAATTTGGGGGTGCTATAAAAGCAGAAGGTCAGAAACCTGGTTCGTTTTCCCGCCGCGCGGACTAGCAAATTTTGACAAAAAAAATCTAAAATAATTAATGGTAACTGAACTAAAACTCAAATCAGTTAATAAACAACTGGACAATGTAATTATGCGCTCGTATTTGAGAAATTTTATATATGTATGGGATATATTTTTATTTCTGTAATAAATTTAGTGGATTTAAGAGTGCTATTTGGTTTATTTAAACTGAAACCCGGGAAGACCTAGATGTTTTTGTTTGGATGTGTTGATTGAGACTTGGTTTCACTTAGTAACAATTGCATGTTACCACTATGTGATTGTATTAAGTATTGTTATAAGGTGTTTAAAATGGACTATGAAGGCTAGATTAGAAGTTATTGGCATGTTGCCATGCTGATTGGACGTGTCGATGTTGACGTCATTGTTTACCATGTTTACAGGGAGGAGGAGGGAGTCCGAGGAGAGAGAGTCCGGCCGGTAGTTCGGCTACGTCGAGGTGTTGCGATACGGGCAGACCTCTCTTTACCGATCCCATAACAGGGCAGACGGTGTGCTCCTGCCAGTACGAGATGTTGTCCTATCAGAGGCTCCCCGGACTACCGGTCTATCCACCCTACCCTCCTGAAGCCGTAGCCGCTTACCTGCCAGCACTCGATCAACCACCCTTCTACACCTCCGGGGTAAGTTATCCATCCTCATTTCGTTCTAGATCTAGATCGACGGTTAAAGAGGTTCGATGATGCCCATTGACATTACTTTCTCTGAATGATACCTAAATTAAGAATAGTATTTCCTGTCATAGCCATTCTTCTGCTATGAGAATCGACAACACGTTCACATTATTATTTGTCATCTCGAAGGTCATTTAAATAGGTCATTATTGCTAATGATGATGATGGTGAGGTAGGAGGTGACTTCATATATTGGGAATATGAATAATCCAATGCAAATAATTATTCAATTGTGCTAACTGACAATCCATTCAGTAATCCAGAAGAACACTTGGGTAAGGTTTGGGCAGTGACTGGAATGGATAATTCCATCTGATCATGAATTATATATAAAAACCGAGCATTCAGTTGTGTAAATTATAATTTTGTGTCGTACCTATAGTTCAAATTTGAGGATAATCAAAAGGCAAAACTTCCTTGTTTGATTGCAAAACCACGTAACCAAAAAAAAAAAAAAAAAAAAAAAAAATGACTTTGATCCATCCTAATGACCCATTTCATAACATAGAGGTGTGATAAGTGGTCAAATCTACTTCGATAATACTTAAGGTAATATCTCATGCTGTCATATCATTGACAAAGTATAGGCACTTAATAAAGAATTACCACATTTTTGCTGAGCAGCTTATATTAAAATCAATGAAAATTCTTATATCAAAACCTATGCAAATTCTTATATCAGTATCACCTACCTCAAATTTTAACTTTTATAATACTAAATAAGCATTTGCACAATTGAATGCTTGTTTATTATACAATCCATTCCCATACGGCATTACCCATTACTGTTACTGCCAGAAATTCAACCAAATGTACTTCTGAATTACTGAATGGATTGTCAGTTAGCACAATTGAATAATAATTTTTATTGGATTATTCATCTTCCCAATATATGGTCACCTCCTACATCACCATTATCATCATCAATAACAATAATGACCCATTTAAATGACCTCCAAGATTACAAATAATAATGTATATAATTTGCACATTACACATATCTATTTCAATAAAAGTATAAATTTATTTTGTATAACAAAGTAATATATACATTGGTTTTTACATTCTTATTTTAAGACCTTGACCATTGACCGCAAGAATGTCTCAAATCCTTGATCAAGTTATCCCCTTTATGACTAATGTAAACTTTGCACGACACACATCCGTCATTGTAATGCAAATACTCCATTATAAGAGTAAAAATGCATTAAAGTATTCAGTGTATATTTTCATTATGCAATTTTTATTAAAAAACCTCAACATAAATCCTTGCTAAGTTCTTTATGAAATCGACACTAAATCTTCATAAACCTAATTTACTATTTACCATGTGCTATACAATTAAATTCTTTATAGTTCTCCTTGTTCTTTTTAAATAACTGTGTTAAATATGTTAAAGACTGTTAATTACGATTGTGGAAAAATGAGTTCTTATAATCCTCTCTAACCTTAGCTGATATTTAACATATTAAACTATTAAAATAAATGGAACCTATTTTGCGAAGTACAGTCATTAACGTAAACAGTAATCATATAAAATTAAAAAGATTTTTCTTACTCTTTGTTAAATTATGATAAATAAATTAACGCGATTTATAATAAATATTATAAAGAGCTATTTATACTTATTACTACATATTTATAGACGCTAATCTTTAATATTAACATTAATGGGCTCATTTTTTTTACCATAAATTGAACCAATTAATGTAAGGTATTAACCTTGTAAGATATTATTATTATTTTGAAATCGTATTACGTCCTGAGTTTTTTTTCTACTCATCATTTAAGTATAGGATATACTAGTATAGAAACGAACATATTAAAGTGCTACGTATACTATATGTGTGTTTATTGACGATAATCTACAAACCTAATTTAAAATTTACTTTAATTTACAATTAATGCAAATGAAACCTATCTATAAAAATTATTTTAAAAATCATTATTTTTTTCTTTCCTCTTTAGTAAACAATTATTTCACATTAAGATAATATTCAATTAACAATTAAACGTTATTGTTTAAAAAACATTGATAAAGCTAATTGGCTTATTGCAAAAAAATAAAAAATAAATGTAGGTATAATATTTTCTTAAAAATCACTCCACTTACATAAGTGTATTTAGTTATACATATTACAAAATAAAAATGTTTCATAACATATTACATGTGTCACGACAAAATTTAAATTATTAACAAACATATCTATTAAAAAAAATTGACATTCAATTGAAATATCATGTAATGTATGTTTGAACAAAACTCAAGAATTGAAGATTAAATAAATATTCAAATAACATGATTTCCCACTATCTTCAAATTTTTGAATAACAATTATTACAAGAAATATCACTTTAAAAAACTGATTTAAATAAGCGCCAGTGTTTTTTTTATTATTTTCTTAAGTGTTTTTCACAAAATAACAACTGATAATCGGCAATTACCTGAACCGAATAAAAATTTAAAACCTGATATCAGAACATACACTCAAATAATTTATCATGTACAATTTTGTTAATAGGTTTTTGCTTCTAAAAATATAATTTTAATTTAATGACTAATGATACATTAAAGACATTGTTTAGATCTCAATTATTTTCTTTTTATTGAAATTTTCATTAAAATTTATTTATCAATGTTGATTACAATTTACTGACAAAATTTACAATAACAATGCAAAATTGAATTTTGGATTAAATATTTAATAATTTTTATTAATGTATTCACTTAAAAACTAACAATGAGTAGAACAAGTTTAAAAAATCAGTACTTATTTAGATTGTTACTACCCTATATTTTTTAGAATATAAATGACTAACTACTATGTATATAACTATTAATACAAAAGGATGTTTAGTCAATGTACTTTGGGGCAAAAAAATATCAAACATTTTTTTAAGGGGAGTTTAGCAGTCTAAAGAAGAGCATTCCGTGCACATTCTTTAGGTTGTTACTCCCCTCTGTTTTTTTGACTTCTTCGAAAGTGCACATCTTTATATTATAATTAGTTTTTTTATGCTAATAAAAGCTTATATATTTTATACGTACCTAAGCTTATATTTGGACAAAACTAAGAATTCGATTTTTTTTTAATTTATTTATTTTTTTTCTGCATCTTCTTTATACTTGTTATTATTAAGGATTTTTTTTTGTTTTTGTTTTTGTTTTTGTTTTCTTAGCGTAAAACACTAAACTTGACACTAGAATCATGCATATAATAGTTATTTACGCAACAAGGGAGAAAACTTCATTAGCTCCCGAGGCCGTAAGGCCGAGGGAGATAACTGTAGTATTAGCTCTTGAGGCTTGCCGAGAGAGATAATCCCGAGAGTAGAAATACTTCGATCCATGTTGCGTATTAAATTTTATCTACGACTAGTGCACCATGGGTAATAGCTATTAAGTTTGTAAATAAAAAACTTTTACCTACAAATTCACGCAATTTAAACACCTTAAACTGATATTTAGTTACTTGATTTATTAAAATAACAATTCTTATACTAAATATATACGTTTTTAATTTAATTACGTTTAGTTTGTTTTTAATTTAAAGACTTTGTATGATAACCTAAAGTAACCTTCCCAAAACAAAGTAAACAAAACAGCTAAAAAAACAACATAATACTTCAAATTTACCTAAAAAATACCTTTTAAGTTGGTATGACTGTTTTTTTACTCCCAAGGGAGTAACACTTCCCTCCCTGTTATTAGCAATGTAAAGTCTACTTACAGTGCAAGTCGTAGATAAATAATATTTAAAATTGAATCATATCATATTTAATAATAATAATTTACGACTGCTTGCATGTTGTTTGTTATCTTGTATAATCATATATGAATTATTAGAAGCGTAAATAAAAACGTGTGATATGTTCCGCATTACATATTCTAATCAGTGCTCCAGGCGCTATTGGGTTGTTATTGATCCAATAGTAACTTGTATTATTAAAGTATTTTAACAATCTATTGTTACTCTAGCAATAAGTTAGTAGTTCGAAACAATAAAAAAAAAATATTGTTTTTCAAATCACGTTCAAACAAGAGTTGTCCTTGAATATTTAACAATTCTTAAAAGCTAAATAACAATATGGAACAATAACAATATGAGAGATAACATTCGAACAATATAATATAATAAATTAACTAGAATGTTTTTCTTATAGAACTAACAAAAAAGAAAAATCCTAGAGATAATATATATTTAATATTTATGGCATCGATAGTGTAAAAATCCGTCCAAAAATGACCTAATGCTAGAGGTGATCGATAAAAAATAACAAAAAAGTTATGTTATCTTATAATTAAATATAATCTTATTTGGTCTTGTTTAGTTTGGATTATGTGAGATCCTTCGAACTTATAATCTTATATTATTAAAAATGTATTTTAATACTTTCAAAAAATATTTAATATTAAGGACTGACTTATTTATCATTTATTCAATAAATAATATAATTATATTGCTTTGTAAAAATTTCAATATTTATTCATTCACATGGGTGTTTTAAAATTAAAAAAAAATCATATCTGCTAAAGTAAAAAAAAATTAGCATAAATTCTTTAAGAAAGGGGTGAATCGTATAACTTTACGAAAGAATTTCTAACTAAGTAGTCAGGGTCAAAATCGATAACATAAAACATTATAATCTTTTTTATTTAGTACAAAAAAAGTTTTTAGATTAATAATTCTTTCACCAAATAACAAAACTATGTGGGCAGAAAAGCATGCGAGATACATAATTTATACATAAACTTGTATTTAAAAAAAAAATTGAATCTCGTTTTCAAATATATATATATATCGTACACATAACCTAACTATCGTTCACAAGAAGGTTCTTTTAATATGGAAATAAATTTAAGAAAAAACATTAGGAATCGAAAAAACTTGTAAAAACAATTCGAAAACCTCGAACTATTGTTTTTAGATTTATAAATTTGTCTTTATATATATTTTTGTTTTTATTTATTATTTTACAATTTGTTATAAATCATTTAGATGTGTATATACATATAAATAAATTATGCATTTTGAATGAAGTCTTAAAAATAGGAATAAAACATTACAGTTGTCTAGATATTCTGTACAGTGTAGTTGTAAGTTCGGAAATGCCGGTGTTCCCCAAGGCGAGATCTCTGCTCCACTCCTGTTTTTAATTTATTGGTATTTAGAGTTGCATGTATATCTCGGGCCCGGTGTCTTCTCTCTCAGTTCAACTCTTTTTGGGGAGCAGTAGGGTATTAAAACCCTATAAGATCTAAATCTTTACAACTGGGAGACTCCTTTAACAGGACGGATTATAGGCCGTACATCACTATTAAAAACATCTTATAAACCAGCCCACCAGTTCCAACTCTTGACAAATATTTTATCCTAAATGTTTTTATTTCATGATCAAATTTATCACATTTATATATATANAATGACAGACTAATTTGGATATTATGTTTCTTCGTATTAAACTATAAATTAGTATATATAGTCTTTTTTTTACCTTTTAATAATGTTAAACTTTGAATTATTTATGAAATGTTACAATACAAGCAAGGCTACATCCAGGTGGAAACTACCTTTTGCATGCAAATGAAAATATAAATTGGAATAAGATTTTTTTTTCTTTCCCTTTGCAAGGGATTATCTAAAAAATTATGTCTTTGTTTTAGGTTAGGTACTTCGTGTAATTTATGATGCATGTTCTTTTTTTACTGGTTTAGTTATCATTCTGTAATATAGTTTCAATAGAATTTTTCGTACAATATTATTACTTATAAGATTTTTATTTATTTTTTTAAGAGTGCATTTTGAGGGTTTAGATAAGTCCTTTATAATTTACTCACATTTAATATAAAATAACTACTTTTATTTATTGTTACTAATAAATAGTGTGGCTGAAATCAATTTTTAGTAAAATAAGGCAAATAATAAGGTAATAAAAATAAAAATAGCAGGTTATACAAAGTAGCAAGGTTGTTAGTTATACGGGAGGTAAGTGAGAACGTCTCCGGTGTTCTCCAGGCTACATCCCTCGATCCCATTGTATTCATAATATATTCCTGACCAAATGCTTTTTCCCGCCATTTGCATCAGATTCTTCGCGCCAAAAAAAACAACAACCACGGAGAGAAACAAGCGAATATAAATTAGCTAACTATCCTTCAGCAAGTAGCTTCTGGAAAAAAATCGTTCTTGTATTACATTGTCTTCAGTTAATAATAAGGCGAATGTGATAATTATTTTGTTCTCTAATATAACTTTAAAAACTCATTTAAGAAAAAAATGTTATCTATATAATTAATGCAATTTTGTTCCGTGTAATTAATTGAATTTTTATTTTGCATTTTATTTTGGGAGGAATAATGAATTTTTAAAAAGGCTCATTAATCTAATATGACAATCCATATTGAATTTCCATGTCTAAAAAGAATGAAACGCCTGAAGAGTCACAACATTTTTTTGAAAATCGAGATTTTTATTTTTTATATATTGATAATAATTCCATCTTAGTATGAAATAATGTGTAATTTCAGTTGTGAAATAAATATTTATCCAAAAATAAAAATTGATCAGTTTCAATTAAAACTGCATAATATAGTCATCACATTTGTAGTTATGTGTTTTTAACTTCATCTATCGAATAAAATCAATTTTTTATAGGTATAAAAAGTTGACTTTTTATTGTATAACTTATTTATGTTTACTTTCTTCTCTTAATATTTTTAATGCTATATTTGTTTTAATGTTAAAGTTTTGAACTAAAAAACAAAAAAAGATTAATTTACATTAAACATATAATATTAAGCTTTAAATATACATTGAAAATCCATTAACAATAAATTATATTTGATTCGTTCTGTAAAGTTATATGTATGAAGTACATAGTTACAACTTATACATTACTAAACAGCCGTGAGATCGTTAACGAAACAAATAGGTTATAAAGATGTGAAGTTTTAATATACCTAATACATATATATACCTACTCCAGAACGAACATAAACATATTTTATTATTAAAAAAAAAGTACAAAAAAAAAAACTACTACCTTATAATATACATTAATATTTTAATTGATCTAGATATGTTATAAACATGAGGGTAGAATAACAATATTAAAGGGGGGGAAAAAACTGACTAGGATGAAGCAGGGATAATTGACTTGTCCGTCAGTCTGTCAGTGAGATAAGTAAAACGCAGGGAAAAAATGTTAAGACCAGCTGAAACTCAGCTATGGTATCATGCGCACGAAACTTTTATTATTAAACTTCATAGTAGTTTTATCCAACCCAAAATGAAAAAAAGTTTAATTTTTAAAAATATAATGTAATCGATTTAGGAATCACAGCTCTCTATACAGATACTATAATCTTAAATTGTTTCCTTATTCGATTTTTATATTGCATTAGAATTATAATAATTTTTTTATAACTAAAAAACTAGAATAGCTAATGACCGGTTGCGTAAAACTTCTGATCCTAACTTAAGTGTTTGAATACACTTACTAAAAACATTATATCTATCGTCGATTTTTTGCGTAAGAGAATAATAAAACTTGAGTGCAGTGTCATTAAAAAATTTAATAGTTGTTAATTTATTTTTAATATTCGAAAAAAAAAAATTATCAATTAAAGTACTTCAAACATTATTGAAGATTAATAATAATTATTGTTTAAAACGTTGACGCCATTTTAAGAGGGATTTTTTAAAAAAAAACGTTAATTGTAATGTTATCAATGCTTGTCGAACACTTTTAAGAGGGCGGCCATTATGTGTGGGGAGAAAAACCTCTTATCAGTAGATACGACATGTTGTTTACACTGATAAAGATACCTTAGTCCTCCCAAAACTGATAACAGCCTATATTGTTTACTTTTTGTTTACCCAATTGACATCGACTTATATCTTTCAAGTTAAACATTATCTTGTCAGTGGTAACACTAAAAAAAAACTGTGTTAAATAAAGATTATAAATGTACCTACTTCATGTATATTACCTACTCATAATGTTATTTTTGTGGGGGTAAAAAAACTCTTTTATAAAAAAAAAGATTACATATATTTAACATCTGTCATTAACTTTTTGACATGGATATACAATTTTTTTTTTATTTAACTCTTGACACTTTGAATTTATATTAAACACAAAAAAATATGACAGTTGTCAATCAATGTGATATCAAATAACATTTACAAGATAAGAAATAATTGAAGACTTATGGGACTCAACTTAACCAAATATTTTATCAGTTACGAAAATAACACATTAACAAAAAAATGATATTGTTAAGTATATTTGATGAGGTAAATGGTCTTACTTTTTTGTATTTATCATTTTTGTAACAGTTAAATTATACTGATTGACAACTAGATAAAAAAAAAATGACAGTTACTGTGCAAATAATTTTTGATTTTTACCCTTAACATCAGTTAGTATCCTGAGAAAATACATTAATATACAACTTACATTTATTAAAAATTCACTTATTTTTTTTTATCCACCCAAAATGACTAAAATGTGTAAATATTAAGGTATATATACTTAAGGGGCCCACACATTTACAGTTTAACTGCAGGCCGTTATCTTATACGATTATCGTAAGGCCAAAATCTCAGACCACCACACATTAACAGTCCACCGCCTGCAGGCAATCGTAAAGAACTACAGATCTGTGCCTGTATGCGCCACACACTGTGCGATGAGCGCCTGCAGGCCGAGATCTGACGATTTTTAACTGCAGTCCGACGGAGGGAAATAAACAAAATAAAGACGATTTTGTTTTGACAGTCCGTGGCCTGACAGTCCACGGACTGTCGTCTCTCGTTCCATCCGATCCTCGCCTCAACCCTCCACACACCTACAGTTCACCTCCGACTGCAGTCCGTCATCTTAAGGTAAACAGTCCGTCAGGTCATTAAAGGTGTGTGGTCAAGCTCCGTGGAATGTCAGATCATTATCTTCAGTTAAACTGTAAGTGTGTGGGCCTTTTAAGTCTAAATATTTAATTAGACTAAGTGATATTATCACCTTTAGATACATAAGTGAGATGTTCCTTTGTCCCATAAGTTCTTTGGACTGAATATCCTTTTGTCATAATAGTTATTTAGACATAAAATATAGGGTGGGCAACACATAAATGTTTGCCACATGCCACTTAATTTACTTTGTTACCCACTTATGGGTAATAATGGGTTTCTGAATAATTATGTGTAATCAATTAAACACTTTAGATCTATTATATTATTGATTGTTTACTATAATTTTATAAATAATTATTTTAATTATTAATGTGGTAAGAACTATTGTTAGTTACTATATACTAAACATGTATAAAAGGTTAAGAAATACATTGCATCATATATAAAACAATATATAAATACAATTGCCTACAGTTACAATAGAGTATGAATATATTATTCAAAATTAAATAATATATTTTGTTAAGGGGTTTTAGGTAGTCCTTGAATATTAAGCATATTCTTAAAGATAGAATGTTATAATTATCTTATAATGGTTGACGTTTAAGGTTGTGTTACAATTTTTTAAGGCATTGACAACAGTCAGAGGATTACGTCAGTAGTAGCAGCTTTATGTTACATTTGTAACCTCGGTTTCGGTTCTCATTGGTTAAATATAGATCGTAAAAACAAATAAGTCTAACCTTCGTCTTGTCTACATTGTTCAAACATTTTTTTGTCTTTATTGTTTAGTATAGTTGTATTAAATGAAACAAAAAGAAAGCATAGTATATACATACATAGCAGCATACATTTGTATACGCTTATGCACTTCAATGATAATGATATACATATATATATTATTATAGATTGAAATAAAGTTAAATTTTGATTTGTCCTCTAAGTTGAAAGTAGGAATTTTTCAAAATGTCTTGACGCAACAGTGCGTTGCGTGAGATGATGTCATATAAACATGAAATACAAAATTTAACTTTGGTTTTCGTTACTGCACTAGTAATTGCCTTTCTATATTTAAACGATACGTTCCCATCTGTATAATTATATTAGTAGATGTTTTTGAAACTTGTGTTTAGGGGCCTTTACATATTAGTGTAATTCTGTGTAATTAACATTGTAAAAACTTATTTCATCACCCCTAAAACTAACGAACGCGACGTNTAGTTGCAAATTAATAAGACTGATCCAATTTCAAGTTAAAATATCATTATGTGATGTTAATTGTTATTGATGGAGGGATGTTTTGAGAATGGCTTTTGATTAGGTTTAAGGAGAGGAAGAAGGAGCTTTAAGGTGGAATTATGTAGCGTGAAAGAGTGGTCTTAAGTAAGAAGGATTTAGAAGTAGTAGGGAGAGAGTCTAAGGTGCGGCGAGGATTTCACAGGGTAGGGTAGTTTAGTGTAGGGACAGGGTGTTTAGGCTAATGAAAACACGCTGGAGGGATTTGAGGGCTCGTTGCCCGCCAAGCTCCCGTAGCTCGGGTGCTCTGTCCTTAGAACTAAGGGCTTTGCTAGGGCAAGGAGAAGCTTGCCCTGTAGCCTAAACAGAGTAGCTTGCGCTACCACACTAATTACACTAACTCCTCGCCTCTAACAACCCCTTGTATAACTTGTATAGCTACATACTGGCGGAGCTACAACTCTTAAATTATCTCTTACTTTAGCTCTTCCCTTGTATAACTAGCTCCCGTCTCATACCGAACTGCTTTAAGAGCTTCTCTTACGAGCTCCCGTGCCACATCTCGCATACATTCATTGCGTTTACACTTTACACCCCGGGCCTCGCCTGTTTTAATAAACACTCTGTTAGTCTGGCAACACCCCTAGACAGAACAAGGGATTAAAACTACATACTCGAGAGCTCTCCGCTCTGTAAACTCGACATAATTAAAACTTATTTGCCTTTTTGAACGTTGCACGTTACCCAACTCCAACATCCATTCTATTTCTCAGAGTTTCTCCTCACTCGCTATAACAGCGAAATAAACGAGGACTTCTAGTTGTTTAACAAGTGCTATATTATAAGGATTATTACAACTCCGTTAATACTTTCAACTATATAACACCTTGTTTATATTACATTATTCTAATGTTTTTAACACTACACCTACACTCTACACCCTCATAATACCCAGCCTATTATGATTATAACAACTAACAGCCGAAGACTTTATTTTAACATTTGTACTTTTTACTTTACATGATACAGCTTTTATCTTCATCCTTGCTAACTACAAAATATTATACCTCGTTAAAGAAATTTAATCTTAAAACATGTTTAAAGATAAATTATTAAATAAATAANAAGTTGCTAATAGATTATTTTTAGAAATTGACTTTTTTATCATCCAAACAAATTTCGTTAACTCATAGATAGATAGTAAAAGAGTGTTTTTTTTTGTGTTTAGATTTATTAGTTAAAAAGTTTTCTTTTTTTTACATGTCTTTCATAAATTACATTTATAGTCAAGCAAACGTATATATAATAAGTGTTCAAGAAATACAACCGAATCATTTAAGTATAAAATTAAAAAAGTTTAAATGTATACATAATCGTTTTTGATAAAAATTCTACCATTTATATCAATATTAAACTTTGGTTTATGGTTAGGGAATTATGATTATTAGCTATAGAAAATCTACTCGTAAATGAATGTATGTTTGTGTGCATGTTAAGGGTTGAAACTTATATGGGACCAACAATGGGCTAATTATGACATACCATACTAATTAGGTACATTAAAATCAAACAAGTAGTTCTTAAGATATATTGGTTCGCAAAAATTGAGCGACAAACCGACTGACACGGAACCAAAAATGTTCCCTGATGTCTAAAACGGATTTCTGTTTTGGAATTTTTGTAATTGAAGGTATAAAATATTTCCGTTCTTCAGAACGATAACATAGCTTCCGTTACCTTCAGTAAGCTCGGAATCAAAAATAATGATAAATATTATAATAATAAATTCTGACATATTACAAACTTTAAAAAAATAAGTAAAATAAAATTTAACCTGTTATAAAAATGTATATTATCAAGTCACAATTAATTGCAAACAAATGCGTTAAAATAATGGTTATAAAACAAAACTGGAGCCAACTAAACAATAATAACAACTATAACGGTTATGCCTAATACATGGTAAACGTTGTTATTTGAAAGTGGTTAATTGCGAACCACTTTTTTTTTTAGAGCTGAAAGATGCACGCAAACACTTCGAATAATGAATTAATGAATGAATTGGGTTTGATTTAATTAGAGGGCAAGGAGCTTTACCTATTAATCAAATACGGTTTAGACTCAAATAAGGTATAAGATAAAACCAATTATATTTTTAAAAGAAGTAATTCTTTTATTATTTTTATTCAACTGGTCAAAGAAAATATATATGTATATACAATATAAATTATACATTTTGGAGAACAGTTGAGAGGTGTACCAATGCCACAAAAAATTATATCTATACATATTTCTTTTGAATCTAAGAATTTGTCTTGAGTCTTACAAAAAAAAATCCTGTAAAAAAAAAATAAATTACAAGATTCAGTTATATATATATAAATTGCACTTTAGGAAAACACAAACAATCTAAATATCATAATAAAGCAACAGCAGTAACCAGAAAACACACTGATTTATAATAGTATAATAATAGTAGGATAAATAATATTTATTAAGTATTTAGGTATTAACTATTTATTTACTATTTTCTATTATTTCAGTTAATTATAGTCAGTTGTTCTTTACTATCCTTTGAAAAAAAATAAAAATAAATAAATAAATAAAATAAAGTATAATTACTAAAATATAATAAGTGTGAATGTTCAGTTGAAAATGATGTTTTCTAGTACATTACTTGTTTTGGATTCTTTGTGTTTCTTTTTTGTACTGTTGGGTAAAGTTGAAAAACAGATATAAGAAGTAAGTAAAAGATAGTCGCGCTACTTCGAGACTTTTTAAAGATTACAGCTTAAGATAGTTAAGAGCTCGCGCGCTTAGTAAGCGCGAAGATTCTAAGATATCAACACTTCTCTACACGGAATACTTTCATAGAGTCTTAACTTGGAAAAAAAGTAATTACTTTACAATTTCTAAGGAAAAATAATTCTTTGACTGTTTTATTTTTTTCCTGTAAGTATAGTAAAAAAAAACCAATGTTTTGTCGCTTCTCTTTTACAAAAGATATCTTGATTTTACTTCTTGTGCGAAAATGTCCTTCAGAAGCAATTAACAGGTTCTTCTAGTGCAGTTTGAGGACACGTGTCCGATTTATGATCGTTTTAATTTTTTAAAAGGAAGAATTTAAAAGTGAGAATGATTCCTTTTTTATCCGAGATTTTAAATCTTTTTCAAAAAGGCCATTTAATTCCGAACACAACTCTACAACTTGAACCCCTTCTTTTTCTGGTTAAATTGTTATTTTTTCCAACTTCGAAACATCTTCGGTTTGTTTATCAGATGATGAAAAAGAAATAAGGTGTTAAAGTGTTTTGCCGCTTTTGTACATTGTACCAACATCTGGCTGTTTATCTTAATCATATTCGATTTACTGCATTTCTCTGCTTTTGATGACAAAATGCTGTTTTAAATTATTTGGACATCTGTCACTTGTCTGATCATCTTATTAAAAAGCGATTGCGTTGAATTTCGTAGCAATTGGATTAGTAATCAACCAGTTAGTGCTTTTAAGAATAAATGTTTGTCTAATCAGCCTACCTGCATGAAGCTTTAAATAATGGATTACATTATCACTTGATCTGTTCTCTCAATATCGTAGTATCAAGAATAAATATACACCTGATCTAGTGTCGTTAGAATCCGTGTCGATAATTAAATAAAACCGTATGGAATATTAAAAGAGGCAATTCAATTATATATTGAACAAGTTTTATGTTAAATTCAACATAAGAATATTTGAATGATAATTTAATTCTCTAATTCTGTTTTTAAATTGAGAACATAATTTATATCATTCTGAAAACGAACTATGTCTTCGATTTAAAAAAAGTCAATACAGAAATCTATTTCTGACATTAGTGAACAACATATTTGTTCTTGTGTCTGTCTGGCTGTCTTTCTGCCGTTCAAATTTTTGCGAACCTATATCTAAAAAACTACCTACTCGTTTTATTTTTTATATTATACTTTTTTTAATTATATATACAATCTATTTAATTGGTAAAGTTTAAAATGATATTAACTTTAATAATTGTAT
>KZ651240.1:582622-621956 GCA_001010745.2 Gerris buenoi
GAACCATGATGATGACACTCCTGGTTGTAATACAACCGGGAGAGGAGTCATGGTTAACGACCACATCTTCACACAACTGTGAAAATTTCGGTCCCTAACCCGGGTTTGTTCTATGGGCCCACCTAAGTGGCCTAAGTCTTCGGGTGTAAAAGCCCCCCGGAAAAAAAAAAAAAAAAAAAAAAAAAAAAAGCAAAACAAGCTTCTATGTAACTGACAATTTAATTGGTTAATGAATAAAACTTAAATAATTGAATTGATTAGTATTACAGCCAAATTATACAATTGATGTTTAAATATAGTTCCAATTAAATCGATTGTAATTTAGTTATGCTGTGAGGAGACATTTTATGTTTAACAACTTTATGTATAACATATTATTCTTTTAATTGTTATAATATTTTACTAAACTTACCTATTTTATATATAGAATTTATAAAAACGTACGAATAACTTGAGAAATTAATGGCAACACTTATTTTATATTATAAGTGTTTAAAGTCTATCTGTGTTATACATAATTTTTAGATTGTATTGTTTAAAATTAAATTTCTCTAAGTATCGAAACAGCTTAATTTACATTTATACTTAGCATATTATCATAAATATGATTTTATTCCACAATATTTCCGTAAACAGTTCAAACATTCCAAAAAATATTGTTTCGTGATAACAATATTTGTGGTTACGGATATTTAATATAATATTTAATTACATACGTTGTTTTAATTTTGTCCTTTTATATATTTCTGTATGTATTTAGGAAATTTCTTAAATTTTTGCAGAGTGATAACGTTTATATTTCGTCCATCTTCGGGACATAATCCTGCCTAAAACATAAATAAAAATTGACTATTTTTTAACATATATTATATTTTAGTACAAAATTATAGACAATAACAATTAAAATGAACAATTCCTAGAGATTTAGCCTTACCTAGTCTTCAAATATTTCTTATATTTGTTTATAAATAATCGCACACACATTAGATAATAACTATTATTTTTTAAACCAAATTGGACCCACTAATCACCCACAAATTCGACTTAGATTTTTACATTTAAGAATTGAAGTTAACGAGTCTTATAAATACCTTGCAGTAATTTTAATTAGATCAGAAAAAAATTGGCACCGACTAAGTTTCTTTAAACAATAGAATTTTAAATAGAAGAGGAGCATAATATGATTCTTGTGGAACACCAACTGGATTTGTGGTTACCATAATAGATTAATTTTAGTATACATACTAAGAATAATTATTGCTTTTGAAACAGTATCAGTAATCAGTTTAGTCTTAATTAAATCCAATCAATTTCATTAACATAAGTTAACATAATAAGTTCTTATTGTAGCCAAGAGATGGCACTATCTCAGCGGTAGATCGGATAGGAGAGCGTGGGTATCAATAAAGTTAAGGTACATCAGGGTTGGTCACTATTTCGATGAGTGATCCCTTTTCTGGGTTCAATCCCTCCATGGTCATCATTAGTGACGACTAACTGGTCGTGTATCCCAATTGTAAGTTTTATGCTTCTGATAGAACAAAACTATAACCCCGATCATCCATTATATATTATATTGTTGTATAATATTATAAGCCCTTTGGGACAATCTTAGGCCCTCCAAGGACTGTTGCGGTACATTCTTATAGATGGGAATAACTATCATGTTTATCTAGATTGTATCAACTAAGCTATTTAATATTATGAATAGTAATTTCTAATGATATATTCGAAATAAAACAATATAATTATCTGTGGACAGTAATATACTTTATCTTTAGTAACATAGTTTGTTTTCTTATTCTCATATCATTATTATTGTTATTAAAATGTTCTAATTGTTTCTTTTTTAAAGAAATATCCTTGATTTTATTAATTTTGTCTAAAAAACATTGTTCTCGCAGGTTGAATTTTGGTATCATTGTGTTCGTAAGTAGGTTTTCCCATATAAAACAGCTTGTCTTTGCCAACAACTCAGTTTAATCTTCAATTATATTAAATAATCCTACATTTCCTGTTCTCAACTCTCCCTTCATTCTGGTTCATAAAGTAAATAATTAGTTGTTTTAGTTTTTATTTACTATTAATTCTTTATATTACGTGATGTTATTAAATTTATTAGTTTTCATCATTTCAATAATTCATATATATATATATGTGTGTGTGTGTGTGTGTTTAAGTATAGCAATTAACCTCCTTTATTATTACTATTGTTAAATTCAATTAAACATATATAATAAAGTAATAAAAATATTTTTAATCCTTTTTTATTCTAATTATTTTATTTTACANCAGACAATCTTTCTCTTATAGGAGTTCGTTATTACTTAGCCCAGTGGTAATTATTATTGAACATACCATCAAAATTTATCATAAAAACTTCTCCTGGGCGGGGAATCGAACCCAGGCTCTCTCCGTCCGCGTTTTAAGCTATTTTCTCAGAAACTTGATTTTTCCCGGGAAAACAGCTTATATCGTATGATTCGTATTTAAATGGTCTACATTTAATCATTTTTGATAATAAAAATTGTTGAGACCGTTTCGAGAAATAACTTTTTTCACGTTTTTCAGAGTGTATGAGGGGTAGCTCCCTCTAAATTGGAGCTAAAAATGTTTCTGGATTTTGCTTCGGGATTTTTTAGGATTCAGGGGACCCTAAAACGTGCAAGTCAATCAACATTTCAAAATTGATTTTTTGCGCTATAGCACGATTTTTATTTTATTATTATTATTTTTTTTTTTTAATATAATTAATTATGTATAATATGCTAGAAATAATGTAAAACGTAAGCATGTAAATACAACCTGATAATCCTGCACAATTACCATTTATAAAAATAACCTGCTCATATAAGAGTACCAGGTCGAATACAATTACCTGGGACATATATAATGAATTTGGCAGCTAGGAGATTGCAGGCTGGCCATAGGCCAGCCGAGTCCGACAAGTTTATTTATTATAAAATAATATTTTCACTGAGAATTATTGATCACTAATTAAAATGTAAAGTATTTAAGTAATCTTCGGAAGACTTGTGACTTATATATACCAAGTCAATCAGATAAAACCTCCCTAAAAACTCTGAGTATATAAGTATTTGTTAATTGTTTTATAAAAAGCTAGTTTTATTCTTTTTTTTCGATTAAAATAAATTGGATAATTTCATTATCCAAGTTAAAAATGGATTATTACTTCACGATTTTATACACAACATATAATAAAAGCCAACGGATCTTCTTTGTCTCTAAAATTATTTCGTGAATTTTTGTTCGGGGAGAAAAAAAATTATAATAATTCTTTATTATTATTGTTATTGTCTGACATTTAGTGTTAAACTGTTACACATTAAAAAACACTTCTGGATTTTTTCTCTCTCTTTATAATATACACGTTAAATATTATTTTTTTATTTCATTATATACATATATGTATCGAGTATTAAATTTTATGGCCTATGTTAATTATCGTCATAACTATATGTTTCATTTTTGAACAGTATACACGAAAAATAAGAATACAAGTTTGAAACAATAAGCTTTTGTTATTAAGATCAACAATAAAGATATTGCCTTGCTAACGAGCTGAGACTGAATGTTACCTAGCGCTAACATACTATGTTTTTAGTTTTTTATTATTTTTATATTTCATAGGTTGTAATTTACTCGGTGTAACTAATTGTATTGAAAACTGTTGTTTTAAGTTTTTTTGTTATTTTTTTTTTAATTTCATATTAAGAGTATTTTTTTTCGTAGGTGTAATTAGACAATTATTAAAAGGAGCTAGATTTTTTTTAATAGTGGTGCGTGACTCTGACTACAGGGAGCCGGAGGCGTCACTACTAAAATAAGGATATTAGTTTAAAGACTTTTAGATCACGCTCATTTATATTTCCTATTTTAAAAGCAACTACACTGCTGCGCAAAATTAACGCACCACCTTAATATTTCTCTGTTTTTACTATCTCTAATTCATACTGATGATTAATAAGTCAATTATCATCATCATCATTCATCATCTCACATTTAATCATAATCGTTAATCGTATTTAATCATCATCATTAATTAAATTTAATCGTTATAATTGATTATATTTAATTATCATCATTAATAATTCAATGTTATTTGCCATTGATTAATTGAGAGCTTTCACGTATTTATTACATTAATACAGTTGTTTGTATGTGTCAACATGAATACAACTCCAAATTTAACTATGCAGGAAGCGATTAATCCCGTAGTGATGAGTTAAAAAAGGCTTTTCTCAAAAGGTTGGTTGTCGACTAGGAGTGCATCTCACTACAAACAGCCGAGCTTTTCGGCGGTTCCAGGAGTGTGGATATGATCCACAGAGACGAAATAGGTCCACCTGAGATGCAAACTATAGAAAAAAGATCCTAATTCAATGGCTTTTGTGTAAGCATAAAAATACAAAAGTGGTGCGTTAATTTTGACCAGGAGTTTATTTCAAACAACCATTTTATAATAAATATTATCTTCCTTTACGATTATTAGAAGAAGGTATGAGTATGGATATTTTCAAAAGATAATCTGTGGAATTATTTAATCAGAAAATACCTTAGTTCATTAAAACTAACTTTAATAGTAGCATATTGTATTGAAAATAAGACGCCCTCAAATATTAGACATCCCGATTTTCGAACGAAAAGGAACAATTAATTCATCGAATAAGTTGCACCCTGTTTTAAAGAGAAAAGCATTCGTTCTATTTTTTAAAAACTTGTTCAGACGTCAAATTTAGGCAGTGTACCATGGATATTGTTTGGAATATTAAATCTTTATTTAGATGCAAGGCTCATTTGAATCTTTATTTAATTGTAAAGACTGACGCGATCTTGATGGTAGAGAAATAGCTAAGTTAGATTTAGAAGATAAAATGTTTAAGCTAACAAATAAATAAATAATTACAAAGAAAGACCTTTCACCCAAAATCTCATCAGAAATTGAACAATATTACAGTTGAAATTCCTGAAAATTAATGAAATTGGTGGACCCGAGAATGATATCCTGGCAAAATTCATAGAGTTGTAAAAAAAAATAAAAAGTAAATAAAAGATCTCAGTGGACTCTTGAAAGAGATTTTCGTAGAAAAAAAGGTTGTTAAATAGACCTGTTTCACTTAAATTCATCGCGATTATTACACGCATCCCGATTTTTGGGATGCAAAAACAGGAAAGCGCGTCTCATATTCGATGCAATACTTTTCAAATCATATTTAAAAATGTATATCCTGTAAGTTAGTGTAAACTTTTAAAATTTGTATACATGATCATTACTTTGATGATTATGATATGATTCCAGCTTTAGAACTTCTATCTAATTAGTTTCGTTTTAATAATCAATAGGTAACTAATTGATAAAAAGCTAAATTATTTATTTGATAAATCAGTTTTAACACGAAGCAACATCATGTTAATGTTAAATTAGTGTTCATAAGTTGCATTCATTCTATGTTAAACTAATTATATTATATATATACGAATTATTTAACACCCAACAAATTTAGCTGTAAATTTAAGCTTAACTATGTATGTAATTAGTTAATATTATCTAAATTACACATTGAATAAGTCATTGTTTGATAATATAATAGAAAAGATAATAAGGTGAAGTTGATAATAGCAAGGTAAACAATTTACCTGTGTTATCTATACTAAGGGTGTTTATACTGGCGGGGGAAGCGTGGTAGAGAACTCTATAGTAGGGGGAGGGTAGTATCAAGGCTTGACTTCAGGGGGGGGGGTGCCAAATCGTTTAAGCCAATTTTAAGGGGGTCGGCTCCCTCACTATAGAGGACTTAATAATTAAACCTTAGCCTCCCTTTAAAGCCTCTATTAACTGAAATCTACTCCCCTATAAAATACTTACCCTTCTACCACCCTCTCCCTTTTCAATCTGACTTTAACTAAGAGAGAACATACTGTTCACTACAATATTATTTGAAATCAAATTATAATTATTATTAACAACGGGCGACAGNGATAGCTTATTTCTAAGAATGTTTTACGTCCAAATTATAATTCTGGCTTAGAGCTCCACGCTCCTCCTGCATTTTGTTTGTTCATCGTGCTATCTAGTTTATGTTTATTAAAAAAAATGCGTTATAAGGTTTAGTACAATTTAGAAATAGTTAGGGAGATACGATTATAAAGTTGCGTGCCTTATCAAAGTAAGTTTATCTCGGTGCCTAGTTGTTGTCATAATGAAGTGGCAGGTTTTCTCCTGAGCTGCGATCCCCCATTGGAACCCCTAGCACTTCATTAATGTTAAGTTTATGATATGTTTTGAAAATTCAATAATACTATAGAATTGGTTGAAAAAAAGATTATTATTTATTCTTTAAAAAAATAAATCAATTACGATTCTTTGGACGTATTGCTTTTAAAATAGGGATTGACGGAAAAAAATATATATATATTTGAGGAAGAGGGTTGAGAGAGAAAAAAAGTAACGTTGTCGAGAAGCCGTGAAAGCTTTGTCAAGTAACGATATTTGCTTTTCCAGATCGGTTTCCCCTCATTGGAAAGGGGCTTTTTGATTTCTATCTGGAGAGGCCCAGGAGACCCTTCCTATGAAACCCCCGATTTTAATCAATTTAGAGAGCAAGAGATTCCGGTGGCTCTACCAGAGACTCTATGTTTGTAAAAGGATTTGGTTTTTTTTTTCCCCAGAAGAGAAAAGGTCCTGCTTGCCCTACGGAAAGAGATTTTACGGGGAAAAAAAACTTCGGAATTAACAGGAGAGGGAAAAGTAAAGGTCGAGAAGAGCGTGGAATAATCCGGCGCTCAGATACCGGAATCCACCTCTCATCTGATTGGCTCCGAGAGCCTCCTCATTTCCGTTTTTTTTTTTAGGAAGAGCTTGGACTTTTTTTCTCTCCTGTCTTTCGGTCTACTCTTTGCACAAGCCTTGAATTTCCCAAAGTTTTACACGGGGCCCAACTACTCTTCTTTTTTTTTTTGGTTTTTGGACTACGGGAAAAAAAGGTAACAGGCTTTGAACTTCATTGGGAAAAAGAGGACGGAAAAATCGGGGGAAAAAAGTCTAGAGGAATCCTATAGCTCGAGTCCAAATTCCCGAACCCCTGTCTCCATTACTCTATACAACGTTTTTTTTTTTTTTTTTTGCACTGGACCATTCCACCTCTTTTTTTAACTTTATTTATTTGCACACTTAGTTTGGTTTCTGATTCGAGTGGCTTTCCCTCCCCGTCAGAGAAAGGTTTTTATGGAGTGAGCAGAGGGTTAGGGTGCAAAAAAGAGTGTTATGGCTTTGTTCAATTCCCTATTCTCTTATTCGAGTTGTCAATTTAAAAACCCGTCTAAGCTCGAGGGTATTATGAATATAGAAAGGTACCCTCCGGTACAATATGCCCCCTCCATTAGTTTTACTCTACTTATTTTTGTTTTTAAGAATTTCACCCGATACAATTAATACATGTGGTAATCTCTGTTAAATAATAGGCATAAATAAAAATATAAAATAATACTAAAAATTGGGTTCTATATTATACTAGTTATTTACCATAAAATGTTCAATTATTACATCATTATAACCATATTTTGGTACTTCTTTAAATTGTTACTTCTCTAGATTACTTAGACTACTCTAAATTACTTATTACTTAGATTGTTACTACTCTAATACTTACTTACTACCCTATGACTTCTTCAGAATATAAATGACTGACTAAATAACTACTAACACAAAGGGATGTTTAGTCCAATGTACTTTAGGACAAAGGAATATCACACATTTGTTTTTATATGGGGAGAAGCAGTCTAAAGAAGATTATTCCGACTCGAACCACAAACCTCTATATTTCCAGTATAGCACTCTACCAACGTTGGTAGAACACTATACTGCGAATATAGAGGCCCGTGGTTCGAGTCCCGGCACTGGAGCCCATTTTTCTCTGTCTCCCGTTTTTAATAATAATTATATTTTGATTTAAATTAAAATTTAATCTTTCCTTAGTATGAATACTACCAAAAACTTAAAAATGAAATTACATTGTTATTATAAATTCAATTATATTTGTTTCTTCTTAATAATTTTCTTCTTATAATTGCGGATGTATTTATTCGTTTTTGGTCAATTATTAAATAATTTGTATAGCTATTATCGTTTTTGTTTTGAAGAGTAAGATAACTGAATACTACTGTCAGATAAACAGTTACCTGACAGGTAAACAGTTGTCAGGATTGTAATCATACCTAGTTATAGAACTGACATTGAATCTACCGTACGAAACAAGAGAAAAGGAACCGAACTCGGGAAACAAACATATTCTTATAATTAAGCAAGTGATAAACAGACTATTTATCCCGCTTCCCGAACGATTCGACGACAGAGATAAGCTAGTCCAAGTGAACGGTCTACATCCGCTACGAACCTTGTAAAACGTCAGATGTTCCTCTAGCTCGAACCAGGACGCGACGTGTCTTGCGTGTTGCGACACTTTATAATCCTTCTTAGCATAAGGTGTTTGGACTGACAGACACTCAGGACATTATCTTCATCTTCAATCTATCTTTACAACCAGGATGACATCAATATACCATTTTAATTAATCACATATGTATACTATTATCTTAAATTAAAAATACAGGGGAAAAAATAATCTTCGTAATGTAGGCATAAATTAGATTATTGTTATCAAACAATTTTTTACACGTTGATAGCTTATTTCTAAGAATGTTTTACGTCCAAATTATAATTCTGGCTTAGAGCTCCACGCTCCTCCTGCATTTTGTTTGTTCATCGTGCTATCTAGTTTATGTTTATTAAAAAAAATGCGTTATAAGGTTTAGTACAATTTAGAAATAGTTAGGGAGATACGATTATAAAGTTGCGTGCCTTATCAAAGTAAGTTTATCTCGGTGCCTAGTTGTTGTCATAATGAAGTGGCAGGTTTTCTCCTGAGCTGCGATCCCCCATTGGAACCCCTAGCACTTCATTAATGTTAAGTTTATGATATGTTTTGAAAATTCAATAATACTATAGAATTGGTTGAAAAAAAGATTATTATTTATTCTTTAAAAAAATAAATCAATTACGATTCTTTGGACGTATTGCTTTTAAAATAGGGATTGACGGAAAAAAATATATATATATTTGAGGAAGAGGGTTGAGAGAGAAAAAAAGTAACGTTGTCGAGAAGCCGTGAAAGCTTTGTCAAGTAACGATATTTGCTTTTCCAGATCGGTTTCCCCTCATTGGAAAGGGGCTTTTTGATTTCTATCTGGAGAGGCCCAGGAGACCCTTCCTATGAAACCCCCGATTTTAATCAATTTAGAGAGCAAGAGATTCCGGTGGCTCTACCAGAGACTCTATGTTTGTAAAAGGATTTGGTTTTTTTTTTTCCCCAGAAGAGAAAAGGTCCTGCTTGCCCTACGGAAAGAGATTTTACGGGGAAAAAAAAACTTCGGAATTAACAGGAGAGGGAAAAGTAAAGGTCGAGAAGAGCGTGGAATAATCCGGCGCTCAGATACCGGAATCCACCTCTCATCTGATTGGCTCCGAGAGCCTCCTCATTTCCGTTTTTTTTTTTAGGAAGAGCTTGGACTTTTTTTCTCTCCTGTCTTTCGGTCTACTCTTTGCACAAGCCTTGAATTTCCCAAAGTTTTACACGGGGCCCAACTACTCTTCTTTTTTTTTTTTGGNCTTACTTACTACCCTATGACTTCTTCAGAATATAAATGACTGACTAAATAACTACTAACACAAAGGGATGTTTAGTCCAATGTACTTTAGGACAAAGGAATATCACACATTTGTTTTTATATGGGGAGAAGCAGTCTAAAGAAGATTATTCCATACACCTTCTTTAAATTGTTACTCCCTTCAATTGTATTTATATGGGGGGGGGGGGTAACAATCTAAAGAAGGGCCCATATTTCTTCAATATAACAATTAAATTATATAATAGTAACCCCAATTGAACACTCTTAGGACTTTTTTAAACATTAATCTATGAGTCATTGAATGAATGGAATTAAAGTAAAAGTTATATCAAATAATTATTATATTTAATTTAAGATTGTAAAAAAAACTAAATTATTAATTATTTTAAATTTCCTCATGGAATTTGTTAATGCTAAAATACCTCTGAAAACGTACTGCATTAAAATTTTAATTTGATTACTTAAAATTAACTTAAAAAATTCATTGTATAAGTAGCGTACTTAAAAATTATTCTTCAATGATTTAATAGGAGATTACTTACCATCAAGGTAAAGGATTTTATAAGTATCATCATAAATTACGCTAAAACTTTCGTGTCGTATAAAAATATTGTTTTTAAAAGCGTGTAAATTACTTAATAAATCAGCAAGGTAAAAGATTAAACTAGCTTTGTAGTCGTGTATCAAAAATATATGTTTTGTCTGTGTTTGTTCTTAGTGTGCAATTACTCTATTAAAAAAAAGAAAGTAGTCCTATTTAAAAAAAAATAGGTATCGGACTCTCGAATGCAATTTAAAATATTAAACCTTAATAAATGAAATTAAAAATTAAGATTTTATAATTATAATAATCCTATTATAAAAAGCCGTAAAAAATAATACATCATTATACAAACTTGTTCAGATGTCATTAAAAATAGTCCTAATCACATAAAACTAATGTCTTCACAAATTTTTTAACATATTATAAGCAAGATTATTTTGTTAATCAGATTTTATGTCGCTGATAATTAGAACGGAATAATAAATTTAAGATGGACTTGGGTTTTTAATAACGTAGTAAAAAGTGATTAACCCAGGTCATAAAATATATATACATATATATATATATATATATATATGTATAATGCTAAGTTAGAGTTTAGCAATAATTAAGTATAGTTGGCACATTAAAAGAGCATTCTTCACTTATTTTATGTCTTTATTACCACTTGAGTATTATATTAAGATATAAATAAAGAGTAAATAAAATACATATAAAAAGGTACAAATTTCAGCTATAAATAAAAATTTTAGCGGTAATTTTTATGTTATCTAAATCTAAATATTCTTTTGGAAAAATATTAGCTTTTATGTTGAGATCAGAAAATTATCTTTATAGATATGAATTAATCTGATGTGAACCGTATTGCGACATGGTCTTAAGTTATTGGGACAAATGGAAAAAGTTGCAGAGAATAAAACAATTTCACTTTTTTTTTAACCACAACTAAGCATAATTCAAAATGTAAAATATCTGAATCATTAAGAGGAATTTGAATTATAAACAAAATGTGTATGTACTGCAAATTAATGTTTCTACAATAATTATTGTGTATTTAAAGTTTTAAAATATAATGTTTATATTTGGCGGCGTTTTAAACTTAAACAGTCTTATCGTGAGGACCTGCAAATGAAAGAAAGGAACGACTCTTGTTATGTTGAGACCAGGAAAGATATGTAAAAGAAAAATCAATTTATTGTACCACCAGCATTGTATTTAGACCAGACATAAATATAAAAAATGAACAAATGAATAATAGATGAAAGTTGAACAGTGTTATTATACTATCAGTTGACAGTATCAAAGCAGTATCGATGTTTATTTTTATATTTTTTTATAAAAAGTATTATATTATGTAGGAAGTAAATAGAGACGGGCCTGTTGTATGAGCTTGTGTCACACCGCCCAAACACCATCCATCATTTCATTTGAATCTGAAACACGAGAACCAACAAAGAGTAGTGGGGATGTGAAAACAAAATGGCTTCTACTGTGCAAACACTTAGGGGTGAGTTTACTTTGTAACGAACGAGAAAATGAGTTCGTTTGATGTATTTTTTAAGAGACGTGCAAACATATTGAGGGCTGCATCGCATCATTGGACCATGTTACCTACCGTGTTTACATATTTGAACTGCTTTTAATCCTGGCGCTCTTTTCAATATACTCTTTTTTGGGTCTTCTCTTTTAACCTTTTTATACCTTTTATTTTTTTACAGATCGTTCGACCGTATTTGTCAGGTACCTGAATTAAAACCGTGCATAAAAAAATTATATTTTTGTAACTTTATTCTCTGAATACGGTCAAAGAGCTCAAGTTAATGATAAAAAGAACACATATCAAAAAGTTATCTTCTCGTATAATGAACAATAATATTTTTGTATTGTTCAATTTGCAAAGATATTTAATTTATTTTCAAGTATTCATACAAAACCCTTGGTTTATTTGTATAAATCTAAACACATAAACAGTAGTGAATAACAAAAAATTACGTTACGAATAATTTATTCTGTGTAATTTTTTATGATTGTTGTGCATTTTTTTTTTAAATGTAAATTAATCATGTTAATCACAATGTATTTCAAAATTTATTATACAACAAGATATGCATGGACATATTAATGTTCGAACTCAGGACATAACGTTGGAATTAAAATTTTCATTTTTATTGTAGTCCCTATCTTATAACTCGGACATCGCTGGCTATTAATCGGTTTCCTCCACATCTGAATGATACCATCACTAAAAGTGGTATCTAACGGGGATGATTGCCAAGAACAAATTTGATCATATTATCCGACCGATGTTATTGTGTACTTGTAAAGAAGGTTTTCGAGATGTTAAGTCCGTGATAGGGCAAGCTCCTGAGCGCATTCCTCGGGCTTACCGGCCTCAGTTCACCGGCTGTCTTTTATCCGATTAGCTGGCGGACAAACAGTCCTAAGCTACTGGTCTTGGCCACAACTCACTCCTTAGAACCAAAAAAAAGAAGAAAAAAAATCTCACAACTTATTCAAATCATTAGGAGGTAAAGAAGAGAAAAAAAATCCTTGTGTAACACGACTCTGAATCCTACACTAAAAGAAATCCTTCGTATTTTTTCATCCTTAGTCCGTCCTGGAAAAAAAAGGATTTGAGGCGAAGCAAACAAATCGTTAGGGTCTTGAATCAGCTTAATATGACAGGACCTTGTACCGCAGCGGCTTTTATACTGCTCTAATCGGACAATATTTACGGCTACCTCATAAGTCCTAAATTAAACAACACAAAAAAGGTGTATATCTTCAAATCGCACTGACCAAACAAATTCATACAGGTTCGACTACGTAAACAATACTCCTTTTTATAAAAATAAAAATCGGTGAGTTAAATCATGTAGGTAAAATAACGCTGCACTAAATCTTGGGATTATTTAAACATCGTAAAATATCCACTGAACAAAGCCAATGATCATATTATTCGATTGTAAATTATACTCTGTATCTTATTTTTAATAGTGTTATAACATCCGTTAAATTATGCGGGTAAGATTTTAACACTCGTAAATAATTCTTATTTTCAATATACTGATGATATTTATACGAGGAATTTTGTTCGAGAATTAGTGATTATCTGTAAAAATAAATTAGAAGACTAAGCGATTAAGTTTATGATTTTTGAAGCTGTTTTCTTTAAAAAAAACCCTTTTTTCAGTTGTAAATTGCTATTAAGCGTTATAAATTTCTTGGTTTCCGCGTTACGAAGGATTTAATGTCCGATATTTCACTTCCACTGAGGGAAACAATTTTATATATGTCTTGTCCATCGACCATCGTAGTGTTACTTCCAGAGAACATTAAGATAATAAGTGTATTATAAAATCGTTCCTTCGATTACATATTAGTATATTTAAAATAGCCCAATGAATCTAAACCAGTGTCTGTTAATTATTATTATTGAAATTAACTACTTCAGTTTAGTTTGAGATTGACCTTAATTTAATTATGTTATGTTAGTTAAATCATATTTGTGGTTTACCAGACTTTGGATTAATTACATTAATTTTTGCCCGTGAAAATAGCTTTTTTAGTATCTATGTTTTATTTATTTATAAGGGAGTTGAATAAAGAATATAACTCCTCTTAGGGTTGCAATAATGAATGTGTATATGTGTAGTTTATTTTATTTTTGAATAAATGGGTAAGAAACAGGATTCGGTTTTGTCAGTGTGGAAGAATGTGAGGTAGGAAAGAAGTAGGAAGGGAAGAGAAGGGCCTGGCCGAGGCGAAGACGGCCGAGCCGGTACTCGTGTGAGCTCGTGTCTAAGCAGAGATTCATCTCCTTGTTAATGCGAATGTATAAAAGAAAAGGAATAGTTTGGACTCGTTGTCTTTGTACGGGAAAGGAGTAACAGGAGTCAGGGTGTCCGGTGTCTGTATGCAGATGGAGGCGGCCATCTTGGAGCGCCATGGCGCCCAAGGCTCTTTGTTCTCGACGGTCCCTTCTCACGTTTCTCACCGCCATTAGCCTCTCCCCCCCGGCTTGGTCTCTTTGTGCGGCGTCGGGTCCCCAGGTCCCCTCGACCGGAATAATTTTTAATGGTACCGACCGGTCCGTGGCCAGTGCTTTTTTTAAAATACTTTTTTTCTGAAAAAAAGATTTTTTTGTCCTTTTTACAAGGTTTTGAAATATCCGGAGGGTTTTTTTTTAACTCCGAAGGACTTTGACAACCCTTTAGCTTTGTGAAAAGGGGGTGGAGCGTGTTAAAAGAGCCGGAGGGATCTGATTTATCGGAGGGTGTCGTCCCTGCTTGATATTCAGAAGCCGGCTCTCGCGGTCTCCAAGAATCCTCCGAGTTACCTCGCACCGTGCGCCTATTGTAAATTCCAGTTAAAAAAACAACAACCTGACCGACAACAACTATTTAACTTTTTCACACAGATAAGAAACTTGTTGTCGGACTTGTATCGTGGACTATCCGGTGCCCGACAAAAGCCCTCCCCTGCTTACTCGGCTAACTTCGACAACGGACCGAAGCAAACACTGAGGCGTCGTAAAAAGCTCAAATCCGTGTACTGTGGATTAGTGGATGCTTTGTTCCGGGTTGGCATCTCTTGTCGGGTAACAAGAACCGGTTTCTTACTGCCTTGTTCACACGATAACAAAACACATAGATTAATAATAGACTTCTTCACACCTTGTTCTGGCCTTAATAACAGCTTCGGCTTGTTAATATGCCTCCCAGATTAAATAATAAGACAAGTCACTTATATTTCTAAATATTCTAATTTGCATTGCCATTTGCAATTCAATTTTTTATTTCGCCGTCATTAAACTGATCACATAACAAATATAGGCTACAGTCAAGACTCAAAATAAAATGTTCTTGATAAGAAAATGCTAATCATAGCATAGATCAAAAAATAAAACTCACATGTTAAAAATATTTCAATTAACATATTTTACTTAATTATATATAGGATGCGCATGAGCAATGCAATCACATAATTAGCAATAAATGATAGTGTCCTTTCACATAATGAAACATTATAAATAATTCTTCTTTATATCTCAATAGCTTTAAAGATGATATTATGTACTTAAGGACGTTTTTGTCAAATAAAGTAACCTTTGGAGGTTTTCTACATTCTAAACCACTGACTTACTTAGTAGAACCTATTCTCAAGATTTGTGATGAAGTCCTCCAAAAGGACTTAGAGACCTTTTATATTGTTTATTATTCTTCATGCTAGTTAGTGAGACATTCTTCTGTCGGCCAGGATAAAAGAGATGTCCTTACATTTATGATAATCATAATTTCATCTTAAACTTTTTCGTCGGACCACGCGTTTTAAAACATTTTAATAAACTATTATTATCATATAGTTACAATGTAACGATCTGTGAACATTTAAAATTCTCAAGTTCTCAATCGTCTTAAACCATTATATAAATATAATAACCCATTGAAAAATTGCAATAAAATAAATAATCTATTGACGAAAACATTGTCATAGTTGGGATAATTAGGTTAAACGATATACTTTGTCAGCCAAGGATAATAATGAAACATGTATTTATTTTTTTTTTTATAAATGCGTAGCTTATTTAAAGATGATAATTACATATTAAAAAGTTTAAAACCATGTCAAATTATATGAATTCAAGAGAAAACTACACAACAAGATTATTTTTTTGTTTTTTAATTATAATTATTTTGAAAACAAGCAAAAGAATTAGTCGAAGTCTGAAGCCCGGAGGCTGAAATTGTATGAGGGTCATTGAATGTTTACCTGTGTTAAATATATGTCGATCTCAACACCCATATAGAAATTATATGTCAAATTTGTCATTTACATAAATTACGTTCGGTTATCCATTAGCATATATTAATAAATTATTATAGTTGTCGATTTAGAAACATCGAATTCGCTGCCTAATTCGGTTATAGAATATGCCCGGCGGTAGTGGCTGCTCTTTACGCTCGCAACCTATTATATCCTAATTACAATAATTTCGGTAGCAGTTGCAAGCCTCGCGCCCCCGATTACTACGTATAATTATAGATTCCACGCTACGTTCAATTTAATAAAAAAAATTAAAACAAGATTATTATAAAGTAACAGGCGACAGGGTTTAATCGATTTGTTTGCTTTAATAAAAACTTAAATGGTAATGTCAAAGCTGATTCATTAAAATGTAAACTCACTTATTTCTTTATATTATACATTTAAAAAACATCCAATTTCTAAAAAAAAATGTATATGTATAGCCCAACAAACTCTCTAGACATAATTTGTTTTGAATTATTGCAACACCACTAAACGTTTGAGAAACGTATAAAAGTACAAGAGTGAAAATTAAACATAATTTCTCAAGTTAATATTAAGTCTTGATTTCTTAAATTTCCCATTTATTAACATAAATATATACATTTTGTGATTGCTACTAATAGATACGTTAGAGAGTTAACTCTCGATAATTTATTTGCTCAATTTTATTTAATCGTATAAAATAATAAGTAAGTATAATAAATTAAATTATGATTAAAATTAGTTAATGATTAGTTAACTTTTTTTAAAAAAAGAGGATACGAGTGGGTGGGGATCATAAAAAATCTCATTGATAATTTTCTATTAATAAATAGATGCGCTTCCTTTCCCATAAATTACCAATTTTTATTGTAACTTAATTGTCATGCAGATATTTATTACACTTTTTTTTATTTCCATACGTACTTGACGAAACTAGCTTACTGCAGAAGGAAAATCGTTCATTATAGTACATATTACATATTTACACACATTTAATTATTTTCATCATTACAAATTCATTTACACTTTCATCAACTAATGATTATACATTCGCATTTACAAGTTCATCAACTAATCATTACACATTCATTTATACATTCACACATATATAATGTAGTGTTAAATGTGTAAATGAACTGAGTCTTACTTTTTTTAATGATCTCATTATTTTTTCGACGTAAAAAAACAATTACCGCAAACCATCTTCATTATGTGCACTAGGTTAATGATATTAGTGCGAAAAAATAGTTAATCAATGGTCTACTTAATTCTGTTGTCAACGATAGCGTTAAAGAAAGATAAAGTACAATAAAATGCTTTCAATAAAAAATAGACAAGAACAAGAAGTATTTTTGATCGACATGACTCAATTAAGGTCGTAAAAAAAAATAATAATAATTACCGTAGGCTTTTAAAAAAAAAAAAAATAATAATAATAATGATAATAATAATCAGCGCCAATGAGTTAAAAGGCTGCTCTGTAATCAAAATGAGATTCAAGTTTCATTTATCTTATTGAATAAGGTCGTAAAGAATGAAGTAATACCGTAAACTGCTTTGAATGGCTATTAATCATCAGTGCCAAAGATTTTCAATTCAAGAAGCTGCTGTCATCAAAATGAGATTAAACTGAGCAACAATCAGGGTTAAAATGTCCTTTTGCATCTACATTACTTTTATTTATAGGCAACGATCACGAACTTATTTAGTTTATAAACGTATGTAGGCTGAATATTTTTTCGGGAAGACTTCCTTACGATAGATCGTGGTCTAAACCAAAAATTGTAAGCCTCATTCAATTTTACCCAATAAACAATCCTTATAGAGAGATTATTATTTATATTTTGTTTAATTAAAAAAAAAGAGTTCATATTATCCTGGTTACCTATTTCATTAGTTATGCTTGTTGACAATATAAGCCACTATTTTTTTATGTCTGGATAATAATAATTTCCAGAAAGGTCTAATAAATGTTTTGTTTGTTTTAACATTGTTAATGGATATTTAATTCTTATCATATGTTAATTCTGTTTGATGGATTCTTTTCCTCAGGTGTTTAATAAATACTCAAAAACTTATAGTTTTCATATATTTTTTAATTGTTCAGAAACGTTTCGACCCTTCTCTAAGGTCNACAATCACAATTTGCTTTCTCTCTGCATTTAAGTTTCTTTACTTCCTTCTATAACTTGAAGTTGAAATTCATTTGTTTAATTTATAATTATTTTATTTTGTTTCAGATACGGTATGGATTTAAATGGAGCGCGGCGGAAGAACGCTACTAGAGAAACGACTTCGACGCTAAAGGCGTGGCTTAACGAGCACAAGAAGAACCCCTACCCTACCAAGGGTGAGAAGATCATGCTGGCCATCATCACCAAGATGACTCTGACCCAGGTCTCCACCTGGTTCGCTAACGCCAGAAGGAGACTTAAGAAAGAGAACAAGATGACCTGGGAACCTAGAAATAGGGTCGACGAGGAGGATAATAACAACGAAGAATCTCCCAGCAGTAAAGACGACAACAAAGATAACCATGGTAATTATTTGCTTTTTATTTCAACTATATGTCTAATGTTTTAAAGAATGAACATGAACGTATTGAAAAATTACGTCTTCATTTGACCGACATTTATTTAAGGGAGTTTGTTTGAACTTGATAAATGGTTCAACCGAGTCTTTCAAACTTTGCATTTATTTTATTCAACCATGTCCTTCTTTGACTATACACAAAATTGTCAAATTAAATTTTGCCTTGTAGTAGAGATCCTTTAAGGATTTAAGGGGAATTCCAATTACGGCAGTAGTAAAGATGTGTTAAGAGGAAGTTATAAGAGTGTATATTGTTCTGGAGGTAGTAAAGTTTATTTAAAATTTAGTGGAGTTAAGAATCAAGGTTTTTTTTTTTAAGTAACGTAACTACTGCATGACATCATGTTGTTATTTTCTCAGCACGGTCAGAGAGTGTTTTTTTATTTTTTTTTCGTATTAGTTCATCTTTTTGTGAGCTATAAATCTGAGTTTAGAATTAATTCAACATGCCTGTTTATACTTGCCTAATTAAACTAAATTGGAGGGCAAGGAACGAGTACAAGGAGGGTGGCATGTTGTACCAAGCTTACAAGCCTTACCGAGTCCACTTTAGCAACAACACGACATGCGTTCCGCCATTACACTTCCCCTCTACTAAATTACTGTTTTTTTCGTTTTAGTAGAGCAGAAACACTAAAGTGCAGAAACAAGAGCATGAGGATTACTAAGCTATGTTCTATGTTTTTAAACTATAAAAAACTATACTCAAATAATTATATATTGAACTCGTATGTCATTCTGAAACATTATTTTAAGCAATTTACAAAACAAAACATTGCATACATCGCTATAACATAGAGGGCAATCCAATCTGTTTTTCTGTTCTAAATTATATCAATTGTGTTTTATCTGAACTGATATTTATTTGTACATGAGTAAGAGTAGTTAGTATATTTGATTATAATCATTCAAATTTTAAATGATTAAAAATCAAACATTTCACTATTTCATGATAAAACAGTTTAAATAATTGCAAGATAAAAATAACTATTTATACACTAAGTTTTTAAATTTTCTGTCATTAATCATAAATTTGAAACCCGTCAAAATGAAGATTATAAATATGGGACATGCCAAAACAAATAAAATAACTTGAGGATGTTTNGTTCTGAGCTATTCTAAAAGTTTCAAATGTCTAGCTACTCGGGAAGTTAGTTAGAAATCGATTGCAAGATTTTTACTGGACAAACAAACAAGAAAGCAACCTAATAAAAACGTAGTAAAAAATACTACAGATTACGTTAAATTATATTACTATTTCCTTACGAAAAGAAAATAAATGCCAGTTTGTCAACCGGTGTATAGACACTAAAGCCTCTCAGACTCCCGAACAGAGGAAACAAACCGGGCATTGGTCTCTGCGCACTGCGCATGCCTAGTCTAAGCTGCGCAAGCGCTCTTTTCGGAACGTACTCTGTTTGACTATCTGGACACGTCTTAAATGTTTTATATCTTGCTTCAATATTAAAGGCGGAAGATTGTCTTCAGTGATTCAAACTCGTATATCTGGAACTTTAATAATTCGAACAATTGCTATTTTTATGAATTTATCTAACTGTCAGAAGTGAAATTCGTGGGTAGATTAAAAAAAATCTACATTTTAATCTGATGCAACGGTTGGGGACACATGTCAACTAAAATCTGACTGGTTTTCAGGGCTAGTTGACGTGCAATATTTTTCACTTCTTTTATTCACTTCAATGTCACTCGCGTGTCAAAAGAGAAAACAAGAATTTCCACAGCGGATTTATTTTTCATATTGTGTCAGAATGTTGTCACACTGGATTACGCGACAGACCTGATCGCCCGCGAGGCAGGTTGTTCTATATTTTTTTCTCGGAAAGAAAAAATATAATTTTTATGACACTTCACATCAACTATTTACCAATTGTAACAGTATTAAATAAACAGTACTGTGTGAGAAAATGGGAGAAGAAAAAAATTGAAAATATTGTGGTGATATAATTGGTTTGATCTATCTCCTATCTCCATAAGCTTCATATTTGAAAACCCAATTTATACAAATTTGTAGTAAAGGGACTTTGTTAAAATTTAAAAAATTCTATTTATTGTTAAATAATAATTTAAATCTTCTACATAATAAAAATATATTTAAGTATCTATCTAGGTACGACTCTTAGTGAGAGTCAGACATGATAATTAAGTGCCGATTTTTTATTTCCAACTATAAGCTGCAGTACTTAGATCCATTTTCAAAGGTGCTAATATTCTCATGTAATTATTGCATCTGATATTTCTTTAAGTAACAATGCACCTTGTTTTCCCGCATTTACTTTGATATATTATGTGTTTTGTTGTTTACACTTTATTAATGAGGTGAAAAACCTTGATTATATTTCGATGCTGCTGTTCCTGATGTTATCAGTTACTTCATGTATATATGTATGTGTATAATACAAGTCGGTGCATTTTTATTAAAAAGTTGTCGTGGATTTATCATGTGTATACATGCAGTGCCGACAAGGGCAGATGTGTTAAGAGGAAGTTATAAGAGTGTATATTGTTCTGGAGGTACTTACGATGCCTTAGTACTTTATTTACATTAGGCTTGTGAGACGTGCTTGATTATAATTCAAGTCCGAAGTGGTATAAACTAAGTATTAGTGGGTGGCGTGGTTGGGTGTGACTAAGTAGCCGTGACGACCCTGTCAGAGTTGGCCCCCGAGCTGTCACAACACCCAGACCAGGGATTAGTCCAGGATAGTAACAGCTTCCCGTCCTCTGTATTGCGGCAGATGTGCCTGTCTTTTATTGTCTTATTATCGCTGGGAAAAACTGGCTTCTATTGATTTATAAGGGATTCTCTCCCCCCTTGTTATAATCAGCTGGTCTTTCAATATCGCATTCTGATTCTTCGTTCTCTCATCTAATTTCTTATCGTTGTGACATATCTTCAAATATAATAATAATTAAACTAAGTAAGATTCACATCCAAAAAATAACATCGTGGTTTAAAACTCAAGTGTTTTTAATTCAAGAGTATAAAATTCTTGAAAACAATAAAACTTATCAAGTATCATTTTCTGGTCTGTCGTTTATTTACTACGATAAGATAATACTGATTCCACGATTGAATCTATACCGGTGCTACAAATTTACAAAACAAGTAGTTGGGTTGTAGCAATTCGTTGTTAACTCAATAATTTGTAAATCTTAGTTGTATTTCGTTCTGTTCAAAACGACTTTTTTTTGGAAATGGTTTCGTATGTAGATAGAATTTTTTGTACAGCGGTTTTTTAACGCCGTTTTGGTTAAAAGTGTAGAGAAAGAGCCCATCTATCTGGCTTTAAGGCCCCAGACAATTACTCTGATTATCCGGGAACCCTGTAATATTACTGCCGCTTACTCCACTGGGAAATCCTTCTATTACGCTTCATCCTCTTTCCATCTTTCCCTTTTTTATTTTTTTTAAAAAAAGAGGATACGAGTGGGTGGGGGAGTCAGGGAGAAGCAACTTTATCTGAGTTTTTTAGATTAACTGCCGTCTTGCTGAATCGACTCTTTTCAAATTAAATTTCTGGAAGGAGAAGGGGCGCTGTTTAACCGTAGGATCTGTGTAATAGGGGCGGCACCCCCTCGCTTTCCCCGCAAAAACTTCGCCTAATGGCGCCCCCCGCATAATTCTACAACCCCCAACTGACTTTCTTTTTTTTTTATTTCTCTTCCATACTCTTTATTCCACCCTTCCAGGATGAATCTTCAGCGAGAAAAAAACCTGGTATAGTTGGTGGGGACGCGACGATCCCTGTAATTGAATGAATTTTCAAGTCGTCTCTCCATGAAGCCGCGAGACCAATAACCTTCCTCCCGAGCTAACTCAACACTACGTATTATTTCCATCAACATTTCCATATCGCACCGACGACAAAAAAAAGAAGTTTTCCCCATCTCTCCAAACACAATTGCATATAAAAAAAATAATACATATATATACGAAATAATCCGATCCTGCTCGAGAAAGATATTTTACATTTTTATCAGCTCCCAACTCATCTATCAATATTTCTACACTCGTTTTTGCTATATACATGTATATATTTTATAGAAGGATTAAACGTTTACTGCTATAATACTAAATAATGAAAAAAACTGTTGGTTATCTTTATTTTTAACTACATAAAATAACAGTTTTAAGCGATTTGAATCCCCATACAATTTACAGCGAATTAGTTGATCTGTTTTTCATCCGTTTCGACTGTTACCTAAGATAAAAAGTATAATAATACATTTCATGACGGCTTTATTTGTAGCTGAAATGGAATCTTCGTAGCACAATCACAATTTGCTTTCTCTCTGCATTTAAGTTTCTTTACTTCCTTCTATAACTTGAAGTTGAAATTCATTTGTTTAATTTATAATTATTTTATTTTGTTTCAGATACGGTATGGATTTAAATGGAGCGCGGCGGAAGAACGCTACTAGAGAAACGACTTCGACGCTAAAGGCGTGGCTTAACGAGCACAAGAAGAACCCCTACCCTACCAAGGGTGAGAAGATCATGCTGGCCATCATCACCAAGATGACTCTGACCCAGGTCTCCACCTGGTTCGCTAACGCCAGAAGGAGACTTAAGAAAGAGAACAAGATGACCTGGGAACCTAGAAATAGGGTCGACGAGGAGGATAATAACAACGAAGAATCTCCCAGCAGTAAAGACGACAACAAAGATAACCATGGTAATTATTTGCTTTTTATTTCAACTATATGTCTAATGTTTTAAAGAATGAACATGAACGTATTGAAAAATTACGTCTTCATTTGACCGACATTTATTTAAGGGAGTTTGTTTGAACTTGATAAATGGTTCAACCGAGTCTTTCAAACTTTGCATTTATTTTGCAACCATGTCCTTCTTTGACCATACACAAAATTGTCAAATTAAATTTTGCCTTGTAGTAGAGATCCTTTAAGGATTTAAGGGGAATTCCAATTACGGCAGTAGTAATGAATTACAAAAACTTGACATAATGGTTTTAAAACCATACGGTACAGCAAAGAGTTTCTCATAATATTTTATTTCATAATCCCTAAAAACTATTCTCCTCATAAGTGAACGGTTCTACTTCTACTTTTGACTGTGAGAAATTTCGGATACTGGGTAATTATGTATCCCACGAGTTATCGTTTTTGACAGTTGATTACAATTAAGATTTGTCTCTACGAAACAGTTTTCAATTAATTACTTCATTCTTTTATTAGTTGTGGATCAATTTTTTTTAAAAAAAGCTATTCTATTTTGAAAGTCAAGAAGTTGTACGGGATTTATGTTAGGTCGCGGGTGAAGGGTGGAAGGGGGAGATGTCACCGTGTACATAAGTAGATTAGTAGCAACGAGTAGTAGCTTTCTCACAGTTCTTACACTCGTCTGAAAAAAGGGGGGTGGAAGGAGAGAATAAATATGTAGGATTAGTGCCGAAGCGAAAAGCCGAACTGTAGATAATTATTGAAAAAGAAGGGCTTTAGTATGAAGTAAGAGAAAGATTTAGTGTCGGGGACTGTGGGTGCGAGGTGGTACTAACTCGTAATAAATCTATATAGTTAAGGATTTAGAAATGAGTAAGAGATCCAAGCTAGGGTGCGTAGTGCGTAAGGCTCTGTACCGTCTCTAAAGCTTTAATTATAGCTAGTTTTGACTGCGTGGATTATCGAGGGAAAGTGTCGGTGCGTATGGTCTTTGCGGCACGCGTCGGTTTGTTTGCGTTTCGACGCACCGTCGCACCGCCGCCCACAACGGTAGGGAGGTTTTCCCACTTGGATAAAAAAGACAATTTTATTCATGACGTCTCCCTAGGATAAACATTAGTTATTGGACTTCTCACTGTTTCATCTCTTTACCCTGCGGATGACTTGAAAAGCTTCGTCTAATAACTTCACCGCGCTCTCACATTTATCACTCCCTTATTTTGCTTATTGGCTTTCCTTTTTTTATCCCTATCCCTTTCAATAAGCTGTAGAATTACTCTCAGACTGCACACTCAGATGCAATTGATACTTGCGACACAGCTTAACTAAAAGAGACAAGAGAAGAGCCGATGTACAAAAAGTTTATTACTTTATACATTATAACCTATGAGGTTTTATAACCTAGTCATGATGGGTGGTACAGATTCCGACGCTCCCTTTAATCGTATAGAGCAGTGGCTCTTAACCTTTTGGTAATCACGGCCCTATTAAAATCTCCAAATATCATACATATAGTACCTAAATACCTTTCGAGGCCCCCTGGTTAAGAACCTTTAGTTGTTGTTCGTTTCACGTACATTTAAACCTTCGCTTCACGTAATTACTCTTACACTGGTAATTACAGTGTTAGATTCAACTGCGCCAATATAAGACTATTAAACAGTAAATTTGGTATCATTATAAACTTAGTAAACTTCCTAAATAAACAGACCTCAAAATGATATAGAATTACAAAATTTAATCTCACTTAAAATTACATCAGTAACTATTTAAAATATAGCTGCAATAGGATATATTTTGCATTAATAGTGAAAAAAATTAGTGAATGTATTTTAAGAAATGAGTAGGCTTTACATATTAGTAATATAGGCACTTCATATGCTAATATAGTGTCAAAAAAGGAACCATTGAAATGTCCTTGCCAAGTCCATAAGCTGATATGTTCCCCTGTTACAAATTTGTAATCATGTTTAAAAATAAACATTAACACACGAATTTACATACAAATAAAGAAACCAAAAAATGGTGTCACGATTTGATCTTTTTGAGACGATCCCTCATGTCCGATTTGAAGACATTCTATTTGGGATTTGAAAAAAAAAAAATGTCAGAGTTAAAAGAGTAAAAAAAGTGAGTTCGACTGTAGAGTACAAATTGTATAATATTCAACGGAGCTATAACGCTGTTTGAAAGCTCAAAGCTTCTAATGGAAGCGGAGTTTGAATGGTACAAAGCAGAATGTAGACCGAGGCAAGGAGTTTTCAGCCGTGTTTAAAGATCAGTTCTATTGCTTAGACCCTTGTAATGCTAAATTCAAAGCCATCTACATATGAATTAAACCAGATATTATATAGAAACATGGTCAACTACAAAACAAACACTGCGTACATTACTAATTTTATCTTCTAGATTTTATTTTAAAATAGCTATGTAGCGCATAAAATCCGATAATTATCATTTTTTAAAGTTATTATTATCATTTTATTGATGCTTTGACATTTGGATAAAATGGAATTATCATTCTACTATTGGAATCATAAAAGTAATAGTTTTTTTGAATAAAAATTGGTCTCGAAAAAGTTATGCCCTTTTGTGAAACACTGCAGGGAAATAAAGTTAAAAATTATTTTGGTCCAGGAGATAGCGTGCAAAAAAGTGTCTGACTAACATCAGTCTAGAATTTTGAGTACAAGTTAATATTTTGGTGCCTTTAAGAATATGTGGCTGGTTAAATTCATCAGCGGGACACAGCTTGGCAATGATAGGGATTTGAAAAAACAAACCGGTGGAGAGCGGCTATGTCCCACCCTTAGTGGTGGAAGGTATGATTCTCATGATCCTGAGAACGAAATTAGTTAATAGACCAAAAATCCAGTTAATGTTAGTTTGTCACTTGATATGTGACCACTTTGATTTGGATTAATATTTGAATAACAAACCAATCAAGTGATTAGCTGACATCAACTTGATTTTTGGTCTAAAAACTAATTTTGTAATCAGGATCATAAAAATCACATTGTCCACCATTAAGGTTGGGACATGGCCGCTCTCTACCAATTGTTATTTTCAAATGCCCTTTGCCAAGCTTTTTCCTGATGAACTTAGCAAACCACATATTCTTATAAGGCACTAAAAGATTAACGTGCACGTATCTTTTACACACGTATCACGTGTGCATGCACACAAAATTCTACCTCCATGTTAGCCAGATACTTTTTTGCTCGTCATCTCCTGAAAGATTTTTTGATTGTTAAACCAAAGTAAATATTTAAAAAAAAAAAAGTTCAAATAATTATTAGAACTCATCATAAACTAAATAAAACTTGACTTTATAAACTAAATAGTTATGAAATTCACTAGGAGTTTGTTATAAGTCCTTAAAAAATAGTTCTCTCTGTAGATGTTGCTAATTCTGTATTAAAGGATTTTCAAAATTTCTAATTGATTTTGGTTTCCTCCGAAAGATTTTAACACATATTTCTCATGATCTTGGTAATTCAATAAATACTTACATTTTTTTCTTAATTGTAACTCTAAACGATTTTACACCAATAAGCACAATCGTTACATAAGAATATAAAACTCATTGAGATTTTATAATACATATTTATATAGGAAGATACATTCTCGTGTATATTGTATATATGTATTGTTATAATGATATGAAATTGTATAACAATTGTTTATGGGATTTATAAATAACAATTACATTAAAGGTTACTGTTAACGTTTTGATATTGGATTTCTTCAACAAGTAACTTTACAATCGTGAGACCAACAAAGGTTTTAATAAATAAATACAAAGTTATGATTCTTTAAAAAGACAATCGTTAGACAATATTTATCCGAAGTTATAAATCAGGGATGAGGCATTCTGTTATTTGACAGGAGGTTGAATTGTTGTTTTTGTTTTCCTTTTTTGATGGGTAGTTTTATTGTAAGTGAGTGGATTTGGGATAAAGTCAGCATGGGGTTTTTCAATGGGGGCAGATGCTTTGAGGACCCCACACCTGGTACCCTAGTTAAAACCCATGCTTCGGTATTCTATTACATACGATACTAAATCCGACACAAGTATATAAACTACTTATAAAATAAGCTTCTATTATCTTATTATAAGATCCATAAAAAAGAGAATAAATAAAATAATAAAAAAAATATAACCGTTTTAAGATATACAATAATTTGGATACTAGCAAATGGCTCCTTTGTTATTTAGCTTGACCTTAATTCAATGTAATTTAGATAATTTACAGATTGCACAATCTTAACTTATTTATGACTCTCTGCTAAATAGTAATTATTTTTCTTATAAATTATCATATTCTTCTACGGTTAAAGATTTTCCCAGGAGTATTAATAATTTGATAAAACCTATTTCTCTTTCTTAAGTCAAATAAATTTAAACTCGAAAGACGGTACGCTAGTCATTGTTTTCAGAAGATTTTTTTATCTGCATTCATCCCGGACTTATTTAGGACTGATTGTGTAATGGGTATATAAATTAAGGTTTTGTTTAAAATTGGCCTCTATATTAATGTTGGTTTTGTTATTTTTCTGTGCAGAGAGCAAAGAAAGTGGTGGAAGTGAGGAAGGCGGCGGATGTAGTGGTGGACCAGGAGGCGGCGCGGACACAGGAAGCGATTGGAGCGGCTCGAGAGCGGGATCTCCTGAATGTCTCGGTTCTTATAGCCCTGGACCCCCACCTCAAGCGTCACAACCTCCTAAACCGAGGATATGGTCTTTAGCCGATATGGCCAAGGAAGATCCTCGAGTACCTGGAGGCGGCAAAGCACCCACTCCTCTTAGGCTGAGGCCGCCAGATCTCTACCGTTGGCCGATTCATCCCGACCCCGCCGTTCTTGAAACGTACTCGAGAATGGCGGCAGCTGCAGCTGCGGCGGCGGCGGCGGCGTCGACTTCTTCGGCGGAACTCAAGCCGCCACCTCCCCGGCCCTGACCTTGCTACTAGCTTTCCACATGCGACAAATAAACCATTCGTGTTGGAACCGAAGATTTGGTCTCTAGCCGATTTGGCCAAGGAGGATTCTAGTGCACCTGGTAGCGGTAAGGCTTCGGTACCCGACAGAACACCAGGTTCTTACCGCTCATTTCCTTTCGATCTAGAAGAAACATCCAGGACAGACTTGACTGACGCGTCAACATCGTCGACGAAATCCAACTCCCCACCCGGACCTTGCTACTAGACCTCCACATGTGATAACTAAACCATTTGACTTCAAACTCATGTAAATAGTAATAAAAAGAAACCTCTTTCTCATGTACAGTGCAACATTTAAACAAATATATGTGATATATAATATATATATATATTATAAATAAAATGAAATATATATAATTTATTTATTCTTGAGGATGCGAAGTAGGCTCTAGATTGACTTTTTTCATCGAAATAATCCATTTTTCTGAAAAGTGCAATATTTTGTAGTGCCAATGCATAATTCTAATACATTTTTCAAATTGATGCACTTTGTTTAATTTCATAAAATTGCAACACATTTTGAACATTAACTATTTAAAACGTTTTGTTAAATTATTTCTAGATATTTAAAAAAATAAATTTATAGTAAGTTAACTTTACTTAGTATTGTAGATGTCACGAGCTTATAATTTATACTTTAAATGGTTTGACAAAAAGTAGGGTGAAATAGTCAATTTTGATCCTTTTTTACTTCGTTACTACTTTAAATTATGAATAATAATTAATTTATTTAATGAAATTACAGAAAAAAGTCTTTGTGGAGCTATCCTCGCACCCTTAACCTCGTTTCTCTTGTTTAGTTCGAATTTTTATTTTTGTTATTATTATTTATCATTATTATCATGTACGAAATCATCTTATTTGTAAATTAAAATTAAGTAAGATATACATGAATTCGGTTTTATCCTTACTATTAAATAATCGATTATACGTGCCTGGCAAATACGACAAAGATATCAGTTTTGACGACATTTTCCCTATAGAAAATATAAACAAGAAATAAAATTTATACAAACCGTAATTATTTTTTTAAGATAAATTTAAAGATTTATTTATATCACAAAACATATATTTTAAAATTATAAAGAAAATACTCCAACAATATTATTAAGTAAGTAAGTTTGTTAATCCATTGGATAATTTTACTACTTCTGAAAGAAAAATACAAAAATTCTTATTAATCTANTATAGATAGAAAATAATATTATAAATAAAATATAAACTATATATATATATAAATATAAAATTATAATATTGTTTCAGTAAATGTATATTCATGTATGTAATTAATGTAGTGTATTAAAAAAATAATATTAATAATTAGCAAGTTGGCGATATTGCAAGAATGAATAAAAAAACAAATCATTTGTTACAAAAAATGTTGTTTTCCTTTTGTTTATTTTTTTTTTAAATATGTTGATTAATTAAATTTTATCAACTATTTAGAATTTTCCTTAAAGATATTCTGTTCCTCATTAAGGGTATTAAATATTTTGAAATATATACATAAAGATAAATGAAAATAAGATAATGGTTACTTTTAGTGGCGAAATAAATGCAAGAACTTTCTCAAGAAAGGAACTAGAGGAAGACGAAGAAATATAAATATTCTTTCGCAATTATATTTATTTTAGAGTATGCGTTTGAGGCTTCTAAAGGTGTTTAAAACTAGAATAAAGAAATATTATTCTGTAATCACAGAAGTGTTCTGCAATAACAGAATAATCATAATGATAAATAAAAGTCTGAGACACCACATTATGATAAGGAGTGCTTTATAAGAAATAACTCATTTATAAATTAATATCGTTGTTTTAAAGGTTCTGTTGTCCTAACCTATTTACAAATAATTACAAATTAAAATTGTTTAAAAATTAAGGGAGGAAAGCTGTAATGGGGTTTAAACAGTATACATGTGGGACTATGCTTGGTTGTGGATTATTAAACTTGAAATCTCATACTTTTATAGAATTCATCAATGAGATTCCTGTTTCATTTAGCAGAAACAGAGGGTTTATCTTGAAGTCTAATTTCTAAAATAAGTTCATGCATGAGATTCTTGTTTCTTTTAGCAGAAACAGAGGGTTAATCTTGATGTCTCACACTACAAGAAGTTCATGCAGAAAAAGAGGGTTTTCAAGGGGGGCGCGTAGTCAACATCATAGTAACAGCATAGATAAGCTTAGACTTATCTCATCATGTGGATCAAAAAATAAATGGATGGATATGCAAACAGAGCTTTGCCTGACTGATGCGGATGCGCCTTTTATAAAAAAAGGGCACTTCTTAGATTGTTACTCCCCTCATAGATCGTTGTTAAAATTGTTTATTTAAATGTTATCATTTTATCAGTTATTATCATTTTGTTTTATTATTATTATAACTTTTAAATTAGGTATCTCAAAAATTAAAATTGCATTTAAAATTAAATTGAAGAATTATCCATTTTGATTGGTTTATGCGATGATAATAAGTATAAATTTATACATGTCATATAAATGAAATTAGCTAAAATAAAATAATAATTTGATTTGGCTTATTCGCCAACCATTCACATGTCGTTTTATCAGCTTTATTTTTTAAATTTTTATATATATATAATTAAATACTAATATGTATTTACCATACTTTAACAAACCACTTAAAACCAAGATTCAATATGTATTAACTATTTATTTTTCTATTAAAATACGTACTATTTGTTAAACTATAACTTTTGAACTCAAATACTTCGAACGTTAAATGAAAAATTTTTAAATAAACGAAAAATTAGTGAAACATTATTTATTGGAAATTAATTTCTAAATATTAAATTAAAAAAACAGATAAACTCAATATTTTTCCATTCTATAAGTAACAATAACTGCTCACTTTATTCGATTACCATGTATTTAAAAAGAAAAGAAATATAATTTAAACCTTATCAGTAAATCTTTTGTACTATGAATGAATGTATCTACCGGTGTATGTTACAAACTTTAGTTTTAAGGAATCGTTTATTTATTATTTCATTTATATATTTTTTTTCTTTTCCTTGGCGTATTCCGCCATTTAACTTGGGACAACCCAATTTGTATAGATAGAAAATAATATTATAAATAAAATATAAACTATATATATATATAAATATAAAATTATAATATTGTTTCAGTAAATGTATATTCATGTATGTAATTAATGTAGTGTATTAAAAAAATAATATTAATAATTAGCAAGTTGGCGATATTGCAAGAATGAATAAAAAAACAAATCATTTGTTACAAAAAATGTTGTTTTCCTTTTGTTTATTTTTTTTTTAAATATGTTGATTAATTAAATTTTATCAACTATTTAGAATTTTCCTTAAAGATATTCTGTTCCTCATTAAGGGTATTATATTTTGAAATATACATAAAGATAAATGAAAATAAGATAATGGTTACTTTTAGTGGCGAAATAAATGCAAGAACTTTCTCAAGAAAGGAACTAGAGGAAGACGAAGAAATATAAATATTCTTTCGCAATTATATTTATTTTAGAGTATGCGTTTGAGGCTTCTAAAGGTGTTTAAAACTAGAATAAAGAAATATTATTCTGTAATCACAGAAGTGTTCTGCAATAACAGAATAATCATAATGATAAATAAAAGTCTGAGACACCACATTATGATAAGGAGTGCTTTATAAGAAATAACTCATTTATAAATTAATATCGTTGTTTTAAAGGTTCTGTTGTCCTAACCTATTTACAAATAATTACAAATTAAAATTGTTTAAAAATTAAGGGAGGAAAGCTGTAATGGGGTTTAAACAGTATACATGTGGGACTATGCTTGGTTGTGGAATATTAAACTTGAAATCTCATACTTTTATAGAATTCATCAATGAGATTCCTGTTTCATTTAGCAGAAACAGAGGGTTTATCTTGAAGTCTAATTTCTAAAATAAGTTCATGCATGAGATTCTTGTTTCGATTAGCAGAAACAGAGGGTTAATCTTGAAGTCTAATCCTAATATAAGTTCATACATGAGATTCTTGTTTCTTTTAGCAGAAACAGAGGGTTAATCTTGATGTCTCACACTACAAGAAGTTCATGCAGAAAAAGAGGGTTTTCAAGGGGGGCGCGTAGTCAACATCATAGTAACAGCATAGATAAGCTTAGACTTATCTCATCATGTGGATCAAAAAATAAATGGATGGATATGCAAACAGAGCTTTGCCTGACTGATGCGGATGCGCCTTTTATAAAAAAAGGGCACTTCTTAGATTGTTACTCCCTTCATAAAGAAAACAGAGGGGAGTAACAATCTAAAGAAGGTGTACGGAATGTTCTTCTGAACAGTTAGACTGTAACTCCCTTTATAAAACAGAAATGCGAGTGTGATATTCATTTGTCCCAAAGTACATTGGACTAAACATCCCTTTGTCTTAATAGTTATTTAGTTAGTCATTTATATTCTGAAAACACGTTCGTGAGTAACAATCTAAAGTAGTGCCAAGAAATGTAAAGAAAATAGGGTGGGAATAACTCTTGCATAATAATACTAACCTATGAAAACAGTTTCATTTTTGAAGTGTTCATTAAATATTCTTATTATAAATCCATAATTGTATTAAGTTTGGTTGTGAGAGTCATCGGCAAATTGTTTGTTTGAACAGGTTGAAAATATTCAGAACAATAACGGTTACTGAGTTTTTAAAGGAAACGTTGTTTATCATGTGTTTAATTAAGTGACCATACAATTTGATAAAATGTATTTGTATTGGTACAGAGTCTGTGTGCCAATAAGTTTCAGGAGCTTAATTGCGCAGGACTGGAACAGGGTTGATTAGCCCTCCAAAGAATTTGATGACAACCAGCCACAAAATCGAAAATATTATAAACTATTTAAAAAATGAAAACAGTTCTCAAAGAATTTACACAATTGGTATTTAATAATTTAATAATATCCCACTATATTATATTAAATAAAGGGGTTGCTGTTTGAAAGGCACTGAAGGAGCTCGAAATATTCCACGGTAGCAAAAATTCTATGGAGGTTTGCTTTAAGGATATCCACATTTATTAACTACTAAAGGTTTTTTGGCTATGAACTGTTAAAAATTGCAATCTAAATTTAAAAGATAGACACTAAAAGAAGAGTTAATATTTCGGCGGCAACTCAAATTATATCTTTAGAGCAAGGAAAGCGACGATTGATATGTACTACTTATGTCTTCTCTACGTTAAAGCCTTGTGGTTTAAGGAATTATAGAAAATGTATACATTAAATTAATAGAGTGGCTATGGAAAAGCTAGGCGCCTGACATACATAACATCGAACAAAATACAATTAAAGAAAGAATACTCGTTTAGGATGTAATTTACACATAACATTATAGAGACTGGTACGTAAGACAAGTGACACGTATATTAGGGTGGGCCGAAAAAACTCATTTTTTTATTTCGAAGTTGTAATAGCGCGGAAAAGTTGCGAATTATACAGACTAAAAGAAAGAAAAAAATTGTCAAAATCGGTTGACATCTTCCGGTCGCGCATAGGCCCTAAAGTTTGACAAAATATGAAAAAACGTTTTTTTTTTTTTTTTTTAAATTTTGAAATTAGTAGTTTTTTCGTAATGCAATAGTTTGTAATGTCTTCAAATAGAGCCTAAACACATTTTGTTTTAATTTGGTTTAGATCAGGTAATCTAAACGCGCATAAGCCCCAAAATTTTCCAAAATATTGAAAAAATTCACATTTTTACGAGTTTTTTTTTATATCTTTAATAAACTTTTTTTAAACGTAATAGTTATAAAATGTTTATTTTCGAAGTTTTCAAACCCACGACCTCATGCTCCTTCGATTCATTGATAACTGAGCTGACGTGGCAAAAGTCCATAGATATTATCATCAATATAAGTTACTGTTCATGTTCATCCAACAGTAACAAAGATAAGACTTCAGACCTGATCAGGAAGCAGGGAACTAAAAGACCTTGGTCCAATGTCCAAGAAAAATCGGGATTCAAATATAGGAAAAACGTCCGAAGTACCTTATTTAGGGGATCGTATAGTGTAGATGGTATAGCGTTTCCCGACCTTTTTGATGCTGCGACCCTATAAATTTCTCCTTAATATTTAAGCGACCCTACCATGAATATAGTGTATTGCATATTACATACCTTAAGGATTGCTGGGGGATTTCATACATGGCCCCAAAAGCCTGAATTTTACTGAGATCATTTCTGGATTAGGGAGGAGGGACTGCAGGCTAATTTAATTATTAAAAACCCGAGCTCAGTCATCATCTTATTTCAGTTAATGGAATTGATTGATTTTTTAATTTTTTTTATATCAATTTTGTATTATAATATAATAAAGCGCGATCTTAAACTTATGTTGGTGGGCTTGTAGGAAGTTTTATTACTTCCGTTGCAATACCTCTTATTTTGTCGCGTTATTAGTACCATGTCAAGTATTAGTTTTTATATTTTCCTAATGGCATTATTATTATTATGAATTTATCTGTTTCATTTTATTATTTTAACTTAGTTAAATCAAATTTACATATTTTAATTCATTCTTATGAAAGTATTTTTTATTTTTGTCTATAGTTATAAAGATTTTTCGCGCTCCTAAAAGATTTTGTTACTACCCAAAATAGGTCGCGACAATAGGGTTAGGAATAGACTATAAGGGTTGCAGTATAGACTATTCTAGTCCTTGCGATCATGAACTATATAGTTTGATAGTCCATAAAATCTAGAATTTTGATAATTAGTTTCGTAAAACGGAAAAAAGCTTATTATTATTATTCCATTGTTATTATATTTCTACAATAGAATTATGGAATAAATAAATTAATAATGGTTAAATTTGATATAGTTATGTCACACTTTTGTTCCGATAAAAAGAGAACAATTATTGTGAAATTCAACTAATGGATCTACGCTAGTTATCTCACATCTAAAATACAACTGATTGTACAATCTTTAACAAACAGTCAAAGTAATTTGAAAATGTCAGACAGAAGCGTTTGTGTAAGAAATCGACGTAACTTTCTTTAACTAATTAGAAAGATTAGAATTGGAAAAAAGAACGACAAATAACTTTGTACTTTTTCTTATAGTTGTAAGTTTAAAACAACATCCTTAACTTAAGGAAAAGACAAAGTAGTAAGCATGTCCTTGGTTAGCGGGTCATCTACCTTGTCTTTTAAACACATAGATTAGAATTGTTCTAAGATACGATCAAACTGATTAGAAGGGAAAAAACAACCTGACAATGTTCTCTTAGAACATAACTAGAAGGAAGTTTCTCCTATTTCTTGTTTTGTCTTTGGAAAACACAGATTATCCATCAAACCGAATGATTAGATATGTTGTCGCTTGTAGAAGACTCTCATCGCTCATCCCGTTGTTATATACCGACAATGCTCAATGTGTGTTGGGGTTACAACTTGAATAAATCATAGAACTTGTTAAGTTTTAATAGATGAAAGTGTTTGAGAATAGTATTTTTTATCATGAACCATTATAATGAAACAATTTCAGCTATCAAAGATGACATATAATTAGGTTAAATGGGCTTCGTCCAAGTAACTTAACTTTGTGATTAGAATTTATTTTATTTTCCTTTATTTTTCCTTATCCCTTATTTTATTTTGAGTTGAAATCATTAAAGTACGGTAACTATTATGTAATTTTTTTTTTTTTTTTAATAACAATAGTTTTTTACAATAATAATATTAGGTTCGTTTCAATGTTGACTGTTATTAAAATTGCGGAATTAGAGAACAAGTAGAGAGGATTTAAGCGAGGGTGTCTCTCAAGGGTAATCTCTGACTATATCTTGAATTTTCAAAAAAAAAAAAATAATAATAATAATAAAATAATAATAATAATAATAATAAATAAATAAATCCAAGAGAAATAGTTTTGGTTACTTATTTATTTACCGCTGTAGTTGCAGATCAAATGGATGGAATTCGTCCCTGACTCTGACTGTCAGTACATAATCTTTTATAGGATTTTGTTGGCAAAATTTCGTTCCTGTGTCTATCTGTCTCTCAGTAAGTTTCCAATAAAATTTGAAACAAATGAGATAAAAACGTGAAACTTGGCCGTGTTAGACACTCAAATCCAAAATGGTGGATAATTAATGTCATAGATTTTTGCTTCCAAGCTTACCAAACGTTATACGTTATCGTTCTGAAGAACAACAAATTTTTAGGTCTCCAAACATGCATTTATTTACACCTAAATCTTCAAAAGTACTCAACTAATTTTTATGAAATTTTGATGGTTTGTCGAAAGTAACCTAGAGATAACCCCTGAGTAATTTCAACCATCTATACTCTTTAAATTTTTCTAGATTGATACATTAATCCATGTGAAAATAAAAACAATTTTGACAGGTTTTAATAACGGATGGGAGATTGAGAAACTATAAAATCATTCATTTATACAAAATAGGTCACGAGGAAGCTATGTGCCACACGAACTGGCAGACTATTTATTTTATTTGTATAGGTAACTATCTCCCCGTCGAAGTAGTCGCGCTTTTGTTTCAAAGCATCTAGCCTTGGAGATATCAACTCATATTAGCCCTTCTTAATTGATAATAATACATATTATAACATAGTAATAATACTGGTACACGCTACTGACCTTTCCTCTGTGTACTAACCTGTAAGTGTATCTTATGTCAAACTTGATAGTAATGTACATTCTTGTTGAAATACCTGAGGATCAGGCAGCTGCAGGTAAGTAGGTAGATATCGAAACACATTATCATTTAATTGGCCGTTCCGAAAAGGTCCTCAGGTAGGTTATGAATCGGTTCACGGACCCCCTCTCTCCTCGCCTCGAACTGTTTAAGATAATTTCCGACGATAAATTCCAAGCCATCTGGAAACAGAGCTTTAAAAGTAAATCCATGTAGGATTATTTGTCGCTCGGACAGTTTCTCTTTTTTCTCCGTTCAAAGATAAAAACAACCAAAAAACATTAATGTGTTACCAAGCCTTCTCGAGTGTTAACGAACGAGTTAACGAACCTCCTTAATAAAAAAAACAACAACAAAGAGATAAAAGAAGAAAAAACTTTAAAAAAAAGAACACAATGGTTTTTCTGGCAAATGTAACACAAGTGATAAATTAAAGTAAATTAAAAGAAAGATAATGGTGGACAAACAACTCTACTTCTCCTTCTCTTATCTAAAAAAATAACGCTAGTTCATAAAATAGAATAAAACAATTAGATTATTAACATCAAACTATTTCAATACTTTAAAAAAAATAAAAATAAATAAAGGAAGGGGAATGCAGGAACTAAGGATACATCGCATCAACAATTTTGATGCATTTAGTTTTTATATTGGTTTTGGCATTGAGATTCTTTGGAATTATATGAAAAATGGGAATTATAGACGACATTAATCACTTAAGTTAAGGCCCCCATACACGATCAAACATTTTGCTAAAACATGGTGTTTGCATAAACCTGATGTCGGGCAAATTTAGGCCATATACGTCACAAACATCACGTTTGCGCAAACATCATGTTTGGGGGGTTGGACTAGCCTATACGGGGCATCATGTATAGAAATGCAAAAACTAAAAAATATGTATTAATGCATACATATTTAAAGTGTTTCCTGTATATTGATATAAATTGCATTATTTATGTATTCTTTTTCATTTCTTACTCTCTTGAAAAACCAGATACGCTACATCGAAGCCCAGGTAATCTACAACAGATACATAAGCCCAAGATTCCCAAAATCGACCTGTATACAGCTGTGTCTCAAAATAGAGAACTGAAGATGGAAATTGTGTTAAGAGAAAACTTATGAAATCAAGAAGAATCCATAATTGGTGCATTTTTTATCAATGTATAGAAAAGACTTTAATTATATGTGCCAGTTTTTTTTCCTTTCTATACATGATACCCCGTATAGGCTAGTCCAACCTAGCTACTTATGTAGACAATGTTCACTGTTATTCAAATACACTATTTACATTGTGGATCGAAAAATGTAGGTTGTACAAAATTTCTATTCAGTAGTTATTTAGCTCTGCACCTTAGTTGTCAGATGATGCGTGCACAGACGATAGATCAAAGAAATATAAAGCTTACTTTTTTGACTCAAGACCCTAAAACTTTAAAAGTAATAATTTAATTTTTAGTGCCTCATGTTCTCCATATCGTTTATATTAGAAAGAAGATACAAGCATATTATGAACTGTGCCATTATAGGTAGGTAAATAATAAACGAACAGGAATACATTTAATTGCATTCATAGTTTTAAAATATTTTGATGTAAAGAAATTATTTTTATAGACATACGTACATTTTCTTGAGAAATATACTTTAAAAAAATTAATTAATTAATTTCTGCTATTCTTGAGAATTCCGAAATTATAATAAATAACTAATAGACAAATTACTGATCACGAGTTTCATAGAATAGTTAAATAATAAATAATTTCAGTGTTACATTTCATTTTAATAAGTCATGGGCACTTCTTTTGATTGTAACTCCCCCTATAAAAAAAATAGAGGGGAGTAACGATCTAAAGAAGGTGTATGTATTGTTCTTCTTTATACGTTTACTACTCCCCTTATAAAAAAAGAAGTGAAATATTCCTTTGTCCCAAATTAAATTGGACTGAACACCCCGCTGTCTTAATAGTTATTTAGCCAGCAAATTATATCCTAAAAAAAACATTGGGGGAGTAACAATCTACAAAAGTACCAAGTCATGTACTGGATTAATCACGTATATTTATAAGAATGTTTTACAATAACAATAATAAAGGAAGTTACTGATCTTATACCATATTTTATATGAATAAAACGCTCATAAATGTAACCTGTTCTGATATTAATAGCAAATATGAGTTAAGAATAACAATTATCTTCTTACGGATAAACTTCATATCTTTATGTTAAAGTTTTAACTAGATTTTTTTTTTTTTTTTTTTTTTTTTTTTTTTTTTTTTTTTTTTTTTTTTTTTTTTTTTTTTTT
>KZ651240.1:622314-648098 GCA_001010745.2 Gerris buenoi
TATATATTAAGGGATAAACTAAATATTATTTATTCATTTATTTAATAGAACATAAATAATAGTAAACAATAGCAAAACTATACTATAGTGTTCAACACATAATTGATACGAGAAAATATTTATGTATATAAATTGTTAATAAAAAGTGTTTAAATGGGAGGGTTTCTATCATGAAGGTAAAACGGCAATTGGTTTTCTATACAGAGAATCGCTGATAGCTTTGCAACATTTTAATGTTTTGAAAGGACTTTATTCCTGATAAGAACAATTTAGGTTAAGGCAATATTGTAAAAATAAGCATATAAAATAGGTTCAATAATATAACATTAAATCTTGTGTTTTATAAAAAACTTCATTAGTTAAGCTGAGGTAAACTATTTTGGATTATAATTAGCAGTTCAATTTTCCGGTAAAATTCGTGTCACGAAGGGCTTTGAAATCTGACGATTTGCTTCCACTACTGGAAGCATATTCACGGATGTGGTACATCATGATGTTAACTTAAAGCGATGGACCACACCCATGTAGATGCTTCCATTATTGGAAGAGAAACGGCTGATTTCAAACCCGGTCCTATTTTTATATTTGTACTCCTCTATGTTTTTTCGAATATAAATGACTTTGTCAAAATAACTATCTGACCAAAAACCACTTGTGTGGTAAAAAAAACACCCCGCCAAGTCTGTGGTCCAAAAAAGTTGTGAAATCAACTTTCTATCCCGCCAAGTGATGTTGGCACTTTCTCCTGACCCATCACTATCAACATAGATACTTTTCAGCTTCTTCTCCTTGGCGGTGTGCCTGCAGTACTACCTAATGTTAACTGGTTGTATTCCACGCACAACCATCTTTCCACACAAACCTCATTTGGCAAATGTGAAGGTGAAACAAGAAATTGTATTGGTGTTTGAAGAATATTAAAATTCCAGTTTTAGGAAATCGCGTGGCCCACCGCCAAGGAGAAGAAGCTGAAAAGTATCTATGTTGATAGTGATGGGTCAGGAGAAAGTGCCAACATCACTTGGCGGGATAGAAAGTTGATTTCACAACTTTTTTGGACCACAGACTTGGCGGGGTGTTTTTTTTCCACACAAGTGGTTTTTGGTCAGATTTCATGACTTTTTGTACGGTTCCTAAGGAAGGATTCTCTAAACTCTAAACTGTTTATTCCCACACATTAGAATCAAATAAAAGTGAAGTTAAAAGCTTGACAAGTTCTATAGAGAGGTCTATTGGAGAACTACGAGACCTATGACATTAAAAGACTTATCATTCTGATATAGAAGTATAGAAAACATAAAAAATAAGATAATAATAATTATAAAGTAATAATATATAATAATAATAATAAATAATAAAATAAAATCATAGAAAACAGAAATATATGTATTAATAAACAAATTACCCCCCCCCCCTCTTGAACTCAAGAGAATAAGGTTGAACTAAACCCTGAACCTATAATACTAAGTTCAAAAGATGAACTCGTAAATAGAAGTCATTCATAGGTCATGTGACAAGCACGAAACTACTACTCAATACACTGCTGTACCTCTGCTTAAGGGTGGTTGGGGGGGGGTTGAGTTGAGGGGGGATGCACTAGAGCCTTAGACGAATACAAAAAGCCCTCATTTATTGAAATCGGTTAAGTAGTTTAGGCTGTAGGTGCGTCAACGTTAGAGTGACTGCTCGCTAGCTTGGTTTCTCGCTCCGCGTTAAGCGTAGGAATGAGCTATCTCAATTTTTTTGATCTAGGAATGCACTAGGGTTCTAGACGAATCCAAAAAGCCCTCATTCATTAAAATCGGTTCAGTAGTTTAGGCTGTAGGTGCGTCAACATAAAATGAAGGAAGAATAAGAATAAGAATAAGAAGAAGTCATCAAAACTACCATTTTCAAACCTATTTTTCTCTACTTCTACTTGGCCGATTTTGACCATTTTTTTTTTATTTTTAATCTACAGGACACGGCCTACAAAGATATTAAAAAACTATTTAGGTAGCTTGTACGTATTTAACGCTGCAGACCCTCAAAAACCCTAGTTTGTCACCTACAGTATATATACACTGGCAGCTTTTGTGAAATATTTACTTTTTGACTTGGCGGGGCGGAACGCTGCTGCGTTCCTAAATTTAGAAAAGGGATGCTTAGTCCAATCTACTTTAGGGCCAAGGAATATCACACTTCTGTTTATATAAGGGGAGTAACAGACTATAGAAGAACATTCCGTCCAACTTCTTTAGATTTTTACTCCCCTCTTTTTTCTTTTAAGAGAGTAACAATCTAAAGAAGTGTCTCAAACCCTTTGGGACGCGAATGTCTCCTGATGACCAAGCTACTTGCGAGTCAACAAGCGTAAGTCTATACGCACTATTATGATTTAATCAGACGGCAAGGGCTATGTGCCATGAAAAACGAACAAAATGATCTATAATGGTTATATAAGGTGGAATTGTTATAATTGATTTTCTTTATCAGTGCATATCTATAAAATATTATTAAGAATACAATATATGATCCACGTATACAATACTATATTTTATATTAACAGGAGTGTGTAAAATGTGTCATATCCCATTTTAAAGTCCGTGCTTTCATATTTTTTACTTAAAATGTAACATTAGTTTTTAATAAAAATGACCATGAGTTGTCCCATAAAATTACAGTCTATTGGTAGGCAGTTCATGTTTCGGAACTTGATCCTAAATCCGGTCTCATAAGATATACTTTAATCTGATCTTACTTGAACCAAGTTCAAGCCAACAATCCCGCATTAATAACATCCAACGCGTACTTCTTACATCAACTTAAATAAAAGTTATTCATAACTTGCTGCTCATTTTTACACCGGCATAGAAATTATTATCATGTTATGGAATACAGATTTTTTTTATTTTATTTTTTTTTTCTAACTGAAAACAAGAATGTTAAGTCTTGTCATTTAAGCTGATGGTATTTCTTTTGCCAACTTTAAAAAAAAAATACTTTAAATGTAAATATACATTTGAATTATGAAATGCAAAGAGACATTGTAATTTTAAATTTAACATTATCTTTTTTTTTATATCTGTCGAACTATATTAAGTCGAAAAGTAATCCTTGTCAATGAAAATTTAAATCAGATCAGATAATACGAGAGTTTAATAAATACTTTTGATTAACTAATTCGTTTACATATAATTTGTCCATCAAGACACCCACGTGACTTTAAAAGGTCCTTTATCGTGTTTCCAGATCCTGTGAAAGGAATGTTAACGATAGTCTTGAATTAAATTTCTTACTACCTTGATCATGGCAACCTTTATACATATTATAAAAAGTTGACTGTCGTTATGTACTCGCTTCTGGAATAGAATTTAGTGAAACATTATTAGTATTCATAAAGAGTAGCAAAATTATCCGTAGAATGTTCACTAGTATCGATGAAGATCTGGGGAATAATTGAAACTTTAAATGAATAAATAGATGAATTGGCAATTGAAGACAAAAGTAGTAAAGTTTGTAATTGGGATATGGGCAATTACTTTATATATTTTTATTCAGGAATAGAATTTAGTGAAACACTATTAGACTTTATATTGAATAAACGTATAATAGTTAAATAAAAAAATCTTGAAGTCGATAAATTGACATTGAAATTTATATAAAAATAAATCAGCAACTTAAACGTTATACAATGTCTGTAACATATTTTTTCGCAGACTTTATATTGAATTAACACATAATCGTTTAATATAACAATCTTAAAGTCGATAAATTGACATAGAAATACAAATAAAAATAAATTAGTAACTTAAAAAAGACTTATCCTGAAACGATAAGATTAGAAATAACTATTTGCCTACATTAATATATTATAATTACGCAATACAAACTACTAAAATATTGTAAATATATTTAACAACTATTATAGAAAATTAAATCGAAGTAGTTTAAAAAAAAACCGGACGTGCTATTGCTTTTACATGACTCCAAAAAAACATAGCATTAAGCTTATAATAAACCATAGCCATGATAAGCATCGAAGTCACGATACTCTTATTTTTAAACAATTAAAAAAAAAAAAAAACATATTTTGATATTTTTTTTATTATGTTATCAACTTTGTTTGATGTAGACTAGAGGTAAAAAATAGCTAAAAGCGATAACAATTATAAATTATGTACATAAAAAGTATATCTATATAAAAAAAGTATTAATTTATAAACTGAGTTTATATTGATTAATTGTTTTTTTTTTTTTTTTTTTTTTAATCATTGATTATGGAAACAAAGTAGCAAAGTGGTTATAAAAAACATGAAAATATATATTTATTTGTGTTTGTTTAAAATTATAATTAAAAGTATTTAAACTATTATATAATGATTTATATTTTTTGATAGCAATAGTTCTTTCTTGTTGCTTTTTTTTTAATAATAATATTAATTGAGTTTTAATGTCGACTGTTATTAAAATGACGGAATTAGAGAACAAAAGAGGAGTTCATGAGCGAGGGTGTCCCTTAGGGGTAAATCTCTGATCCACTTCTAATCTCATTATATCTCGAATTTTCCAAAAAAATAAAAATCCAAGGGGAAAGCTAATGTTTTAACTAGCTTAGACTCGATTATCTGCCAATAAACACTTATTTTCCAGTATTATTTAAAAGTTTCTTCACCCTTTTTTTTGTTTTAATCTTATAATATAAAAGGGGTACTGTAACAGGGAAAGTAGCTAATCTGTTATAGTGTATTAAAAAGAAAAGAGCTTTTTTTTGTAAAAAAGAAGAAAAAGTATAGAAGCACCCTTTGCCCTTCTACCTTGAACCATTTCTTAAATAGATCCTTTTAATTAAGAAGATCATTATAAATCTTTTAAATTAGGGTGGGAGAGCTTTTTCATTCTGAAGCACTTTATACCTGTGAAAGTCTCCTTAAGTAGCATCCAAACCCCTTTTAATGGAAAATATAATTAAATTGTCTTTCGGCATTTTTTCCGCTTTGTTTTTTCTCTTTTTACCCCTTTTTATTTAATATAATATAAAAACACAGAACATAACATAATAACAACACTGTAAAATATCAACTACTACTGCAAAGTAAGTTTAACAGGTATAAACTACTACTGAAGAGCCCCTACTACAGAATTACTTTTTAAGTTCATATTTACTGACGTCTCTACTTATTTATTTATGTTACTCTGACATCAAGTTCTAGGTTCTAAAACCCCAATACAGCCAGGAGAGGAATCACTTCATCGTCATTGAATTAATTCTTCAACAAGTCTTTCTCATATAGGTGTCAGATTTTCCCGATATCATTCTCACTCTCGGTTAAGATATAAATCACTGCAGTACTATAATGAGTAACTCTGATGACGTAGTTTTCAAAGGATATTTGGCTTGTTTGTAAATGGTATTTTATTTTTGATGGAAAATTAAGTTACATAATTTTTGATTGTATGGTGTTTGATTATTTTAAATCATATTATTATAATCTCAATTTGACAAAACGTAAATTGGGTAAGTTTATACAGTGTTCTCTTCTTACGAATTTAAAAAGTACACACGATGCTCAAGATGACACTTTTCTATCAATGAAACTTTTAAATGCTAGAAATGGTTCACCAAGATGGTAATATTCCTACCAAACAGTTGCCAATATGGTTATTTTTCCTACAAGAGGGATCTTTATTGGTACCTCCACTTGTTAGATGCGCAACGTCAGTCACAACCATTGTGATATGGACACAGATATGTAACATTTCAAATCCTAATGACATCCACATCTCATCCTTTCGTTCCTTTCTAGATATCCCATCTTCTCCTTCAAAAATATAAAGTATAAGATATTATCTGATATAAATGTAATTTATGTATTTATTGTCCTTATGAGTAATAGATCCATCTACAAGTACACTAAACTAGAATACTTATGTGAAAATTAACAGTTATAGGGGTAAAAACTTCAGTTTATAAAAATATATCAAATCGTGGTTTTAATACCAATGTATATATGTATATTCACATTGTTTTATCGCAAAATATAATTTTAATCTAACGTGACAGCTATAATTTTAAATTTCTAAATATATCTGCATATTTAATATTCTACTTCTTATCATATTGAATAATAATGCTGAAGAAATTAAAACATGATTTTAGCATTCAAATTTAGTTTTTTTTAATGCAAGGAATAACATAGGTTTAATTTTATTTTTTTGATACAAGGAGAGTTTGTGGGGTGTGAGGGATTGAGTTTTTTAGTCGGGTTGTTCGTTTAGGGTGGTATACCTGGAGATGGGAGTGATTGATTAGGTTATCTGAGCGTCCATTAGCCGTCCACCCTGTCCAAGTAATTAATGATTTTTTCACTAGGCTCCATTACCTACCTCCTCTTCCTAACACGGTATATACAAATAAACTTTATACTAACAACACCTACAGTACACCTTATCAGCTAATGTACTGATAACTTAGAAGTGAAATTGAAGGGTAGTGTATATAATCATCCCATTAGAAATATCTGCCTCATGTAGGAAGATGATCATTTCAATTTGAAAGAACTTACAGCAGAGGAGGGAGCCAGAGAAAACGAGCTTCTTAAGGCGCTTGTTGTGAATAGCTATCAATAAGTCAAGGTAACTAGAGATCGTGGGTTCGATCCCGTGCCATGATGCTCTGAATTGCATCAATGAATAGGGACTCTTCATGAAGATCATAATAGTGACTCTTCCCCCACTCTTTAATGTGGGTCCGATCCGTGTCATTGGAATTTGCATCTATGGTTCGAGGATGGAAAAGGACGAGTGACACCCTTTATGGGGACTGTTCCCTCACACTTTGACGCACGCTTATATAGAGTAACCACACCATACTCGCTTCGGCGGTATAATGTACAAATGTATGATGTGTGAAGTAGCTGGAACTCTCCACCACGGGGCGCAAAAAGGGCCAGAGTGATGGCCTAATTGCAAGGTTCGAACAAGTGGTTCGTCCTACCCGTTCTAGTAGGAAGTACTAGACTACTACTACTACTACTAAGTTTTTTTACAACAAGTGGTTCGTCCTACCCGTTCTAGTAGGAAGTACTAGACTACTACAACTATTGCAGAGACCATTTGCATAGGATCTGCTCTTTGAGTATATCTTTAAATCATTAAAGTGAGTTACTGCATCATAAGTAATTTTATCGAGATGTTCCTTGGATTTTTTACAATTTTCGTGTAAAGGATCGCCATTGACACTTCTATAAGTATAATTAAATCCAACACTTCTCTGAACTCAGGTGATCATCAATCATCAAATTAATAGTTAATTTGACCATAATAAACATTAATGCGTACTGCTATATACACGTACGTTCTATTTGTTAAAATAAAATGTATGAGATGACTTTTATTGTTACTTCTATTTGCAAAACAATTCTCAACACAGCTTAAGATGCATCCGGTAGTAAAAAACGAAACTTTCGTATCACACACCATTTGCTACAAGGTCTTAACCGGGGAAACCTGAATTGCTGTAATATCTAACGTGTTCAAATTTCAGAGTAATTTATCTTCACGTACATAAGAGGGGTTTAAGTTGAAAGAGACAGGTTGTTATTTGGTGTGAATAAGTTGAACTAGACGGATGTGTTGTGTTGTTACACGTGAGGCTATAGTGGATGCTTGTACCAGCTGATTTCCTTACATTATATCAGATGATGAGGTCCGTGGGTTTACCAGACTCTTCTGTATTGTGCCTCCTCTACAGTCCAGTTCAACACGGAGCCACTATTTATTAGCTCGTAAAATAAAGTAAAGTTCCTTGTAGGAGCCGCTACAACTGATCCAACCCGATACCATCCAACCCCGCTCCTATCTTCTTTCATTCTTTTAACTGCTTTGTCTCAAACAACCTTCCTTTTTAAAAAAAAAAAATGTTTTGGTTATATATTCTCTCTCTCTCTCTCTCTCTCTCTCTCAATATNGCCAAGTTAGTGTTAAGACCAGTTTCGACCTCTCGATATTTGGGCTTGAAAAAGTAGATTATAGTACGAGGAGCGTTGGACAGAAATTTTCTATTTATTATTTATTACGAAGTAAAACACTGAATTTTTTAAGTTATGTATTTATAAAAAAATAATGTCACGCTTTTATTGTCAATATCAAAAACTATTTTCAGTGCCCCTACTTTGAGCGGTATTCGTATAAACCGTGATAAAGTGTACTATTGTGGCTGTTAAATATAAAATATCCTTTTTGTATATGCTTTATACTTGCGTATTTCTATATTTTTTTTAAATTTATAATATTTTTCAAACAGATATTAATATTTAGTGGTTTACTTAAGTTGTGGCGTTTGTTTTTATGGAAGATATGAAATTTCATAATACATGCGTATGCCAAAGAACAAGAATTGTACGATAATGAATAAAGGGGTAGCCCTTTTGAATAAATTATAATGAAAATGCTTTGGAAACCCTTACGCCCGTATATTTTCTTCAGATGTGTCGTCACAAGAAGCCCTGAGGAGGTTCATTGTGAAGCTCTGTCGGTGGTTTTTGGAAGCGCATTATAAGGGTTGGAGGGCACAGTCCCCGAGCTAATTCACCCATCATCCTTACCTTTATTTATGAAAAACTTCTCTGCTCCTGTGTGTGTTTCCTTTCTAATTGCCTCAAGGGAAAAGGGCCGCTTCATTTAAGTGTTGGAAAAAGGGACAATCCTGTCGGGGACAATGCTGAAATTTACAGCCTCCACTTACGTAGCCCAGTATTTTCTTAGTCCCCGAGAGTATTGTCCCCACACCCCAGCTCTCTTTTCAGTGCCCGTAATATTTTTGTTCCGTTTAGTTTTGCCCGGTGTTTCTGGAGGGGTAAGGTCCTGAAACACGCGGGGCCACCCCTATATTAAAACCACTCAGAATCAGGGGCCAAAACCCCTAATATTCTTTTCCTACTACTTGACCCATGGATTTTTTCCCTTATTTACCCCTAATACGCCTAAGATTAAAACGAATTAACTAAATGATAAATAAGGAAATATATTAATAAATATGATAAATCTCTTAACAACTGCATTTTATTAATATATTATATCGTATTGCAATTAGAGAATTTAAATAAAAATAAATGGATTCCTAGTATTTAAAATCATTATATCATTAATTAAATAATGAAGAAGATTACTGATAAACATCATAATTAGAATTTAACTTATTTAAAACGAATTAACTAAATGATAAATAAGGAAATATATTAATAAATATGATAAATCTCTTAACAACTGCATTTTATTAATATATTATATCGTATTGCAATTAGAGAATTTAAATAAAAATAAATGGATTCCTAGTATTTAAAATCATTATATCATTAATTAAATAATGAAGAAGATTACTGATAAACATCATAATTAGAATTTAACTTATCGTAAGAACTAGAAGATCTGATTTATTAAGTAAACATTAGGTTACATATAAGTCAATTTAAGGTAAGAATATTAAAAAAAAAATTAAAAATTGAAACACTAAAAATTAAAATAAAATTAGGCGATACTAGATTCAAATAGAGTAAATAAAAGGTGTTTTTGAACCATTTGCTTTAAAGGATCCCTTAATTATTTTAAAGTGTATTTTCTTTATTTATTTACTATGATTCTGAATTATAGTTTTACGACACTAAGAAAAATAGGTCTCACTTCTATGATTCACTGTTAAACCTATGTTTCATCCGGTAAAACCTAAGTTTCATATTTAATTTTATACTTCCGATAGTTTATCTACTTCAACCGAAATACTATATATTTATTGACACTGTGACAAAAAATTAAACATTTCCAAGTATTTTTGTGGGTAATAAAAGATGTAGCTGAATTCCTTCGTCACTTCCTAGTTTAATTTGAGTCAAATAGCTTTAAATTCTTTCAGATCTTTCGTTGATTTGTGGTTTTATATTGGCCATATTTGTTTTCAGTATATCTACCAAGTAATTTTTTCCTCGGAAAAACTTACATATTCCTAATCTACTTGAAAGCTTTTCTAATATAAGGATAACATTTTCTTTACATTTTTTTCACAATGCCGGAAAAAATGAAAATTTCGTTACTTAATCTTTTCCTACTTTTTAAGATCTTTAAAACTATGTATATTATGTCATGCTGGACTAAAAATCGGTGTTTAGTCAAACCCCTTAATGACCATCTAGTCCAGGAGATAACGTGCAACAAAGTGTCTGACTAACATCAAACTAGAATTTTGTGTATAAGTAAATCGTTTGGTGCCTTTTATGAAATATGTGGTCGACTAGGTTTTCCTGCGGGATATAGCTTGGCAATAGGCCTCTTAATTTGGAGCAATATATCTTATTAACTAATTTATTAAGTGACAAATTTTTATCATCTTTATTATTGGTCTACTAAATAAGTTAGTGCTCCAGGATTCAAGATAATAAAAATCACATTTTCCATCATAAAGGACGGAAAATGGCCGCTCTCTACTGGTTCATTTATTTCAAATGCTTTTTGCCAAGCTATGCCCCTCAGACGATCTTAGTTTATCACACATATTCTGAAAAGGAACCAAAATATTTACTTTTTTTTATACACAATTCCAGTTTGAAGTTAGTCGGACACTTTTTTACACGTTATCTCTTGGACTTGCTACATTGAAAATATTAAATTAATTGTTACAATTCTTAAAAACTTTACAGTTTCACACATGCTTAGATGCACCAGTGTGCCCAATTTCGTTTCCAATCGATCCATTTTTTGGCCAGTTATCCTAAGACACATACAAAAAGCATAAATCTCTGAAATGAAGAACCCACTACGCTCGTTAAAAAAAATTTAAAAGAATATAGTGAAATAAAGTCTTTAGTACGGTGGTTAATTAAAAATATATATATATTTTGTATATATGTGTTTATATACAATTTTATATAGAAGAGAAAAGAAAAATAATACTGATATACCAAATGAAAGTCCAAAAATACATGGAATTTAAGTTAAGGGCAGAATGTTCAGTTATGGCCTTAGTGTAGGAGGAACTCCGATAAAAAAAAAGTCATCGGTAGTTGGGTAGGGAGTTTTTTACAGTGAATTGTTCTTCCTCCGGTTAGGCTTGAAATAAAGCAAGGGGAGGGGAGTGTTATCACTGTCTCTCTCTGTTACGAGGGGGTGCAAGAGAGGTGAAGCTATGTAGATGCGGTTTTATCGCGGTTTTATTGGCATGAGCCTGTTATATGGTACGATTGTATGGTAATGGAAATAGGGAATTTTCAGCACACACGTATACACATAAATACACACGTATGTAGGACTCTTTTCTATACTTGCTTCGAACCAATACACACACAAACTTCTCTTATGTATAAACACACCGAGTTTAACCCTAAACAATAATACAATGGCACTGTACAAACTTATAAATATGTTTTAGATAATACAATAAAATCCTAATAATATATGTATGAATATTTTTTAGCTTCAATGGAAGGTTTGTTTGCAGAGGAAGTATTAGTAGATATAATTATTAACAATTTAAAATAACCTATCATTTTTAAATATAAAACATGTTGACTACATAAATTTAAAGTAACAATAAAATAAGATAAGTGTAAGAATAGGCAATAAAGTTAATAAATTGTGAGTAAATATCATTAGTGAGATAAAGATGAACCTTAGTAATTCAATCTCTAAAGGTACCATTAAGCATTAGAGCACTAGGTGGCTACGGAGGAGTATTACACAAGTTAAAGCTCTGAACCGTAAACCCGGGTTCGTCTGAAGAGAGTGTTCAATTCTCGGTGGTGGGCTTTATTTTTTCTGTCCCCCAGTTAATAATGATTATAATTTGATTTAAATTAAAATTTAAACTTTCTGTAGTATGAAAACTACCAAAAATTTAAAAAAAATAATAATTTCGAATTGATTGCACAAGGTACAGGTACTAATTAAGTACTTTATAATCATAAGCGTTAATTCTCGGTTTAGTTCTAATGTCATAAATATTGACTTGCTAAATGTGTATGAATATTGAAAGCTTGGATTTGGGGACTAGTATATCGGTTACGGCAGAGAAAAATCATTCTCCTGCGTAGCTTAGTTGGAAAGAGCGTCTGTACTGGAAGTACAGGAGGCCCGTGGTTCAAGTCCTGGCGCTGGAGTCAATTTTTCTCTGTCTGTCTCCCAGTGTTAATAATGATTATAATTTTATTTAAATTAAAATTTAAACTTTCCGTAGTATGAAAACTACCAAAAAATTAAAAAAAAAATTGAATTTATTGTTACGCTTTTCTTCCTTTTTCATCAATAATTTATTTTTTTATGGTGGAGACATATATAGATTTTAAAACTAACGTCCTGCACAAAATTAAAAATGTGTTTCATAAAAACAAATGCTTTGTCTTAGTATCATTGTTGTCTAAAACTTCAAATACTGTGATCCCAAGTAGCACGACTTGTGTACTTGTGTCATGTGTCACGTTTTTTTAATTTTAATTTTTTGTTATTAAATTTTGTTTATTGCAACATTACATAATATATACAATACAAGCAATACAGATGATTAATGGTTGGAGGGTAGTAGCATGAAATAACTAGATGTAAGATTCTGTCCAGTGACAGAACTTACTGGCGTGTTAAATCAGATAGTAAAGATAGATAAATCTTGAAGATAAGTAAATAATAAATAATTATTTAATTGATACAAATATAGATATAAGTATCAAATTTTACTACACTGTTAACAAGTCTCTTGGCCACTGCCGCTTAAGGCGTCTTGGAGGATTGCCAGGGATGTGGTGGGAAGATATATTCTGGACTAAAAGATTTAATGGAATGTTTTGTATCGGGAAACTGCGATATCGCGAACATAAGAACTTTGAAATCAGTATGGAGGATATAGTTAGTCACGTAAAAGGGGGCTTTAGCAATTTTTCTTAGGATCTTAGACTGAAGGGATTGTATGCGGTAGGTTGGAACGCTTTGGGAGGGATTGTAGTTGGAACGCTTTGTGCAGCCCCAGAGTTCTAAACCATATGCCCACGATGGTTTTATTATGGTGTTGAAGTGTTATGTTGTGTTTAATTAAGGTGTTGGGTTTTATTGTGGTGTTCCCATGGATGGTAGAAAGTTGACCAAGGCCACATAAGGCTAACTCGATGTCCGGCTATAGCACACAGGAGACTCCAGTTGGGACGATTTTAGGGCATATCCTGGATTTCCAAAAAATGTTAATGTGACCACCTTCCTATGGTCCCTTTTGAAAAAAATTATTTTTTCCTTATTTGGATAAGATGGACACCAAATATGACCACAGTGTATCCTCCAAATCACTCCAGGAAACTTCAAAGTTGGAAAGTAAATCGAATAACAAACCAAACATATCTACAATTCTGCGACTATTCGAAATTCAGAAAGGTTTGAAACATTTTGTGAAGGTTTTAGCATAGTTTTATAAAATATTACGGGGCTTACAGTAAACCCAAAAGCGACCTATACTGGATAATCCATAGGAAACCTTAAGTAAGCCTGCTTTTGTAACATTCACCCATGCTATCCATAATTTGTTTTGACAGTTTTGGATGTCAATAAGGCCTCCAAAATGCGATTACCTTAGAGAAACCCATGGATAAAAGATCATGGAAAGAAAATCCTAGGGGTGCCTTTTGAATTAGCTGTGCTACTTGGGATTTATTTTAATTCTTTATTAATTAATATTATTCGCAAAACTAATTAATACCTGCATTTCGGATTTGGTATTGCATTTTAATAGCGAAATAATTAAAAAAAATAGAAATATAGTGGTGCCCGTATGATATTCTTGCTTCTGTCAATCCAAACTCGAGTAACTAATTTTTTTTAAAAAACAATTTATAAAAATACAACAAACAACATACATGATATATTAATTTTTACAAAGGAAATATTATAATAAGGCATTAAATAAGTCGTTTAAAACTAAGAAAATTGAAAAAAAAGGCCAATTAAAACTCTATTTTTCTTGATCAACAATGGGTTAGATGTGGAAAATAAGACAACAATCGTGTTTTACATAACAATTATTCAAGGTAACATTCATGTTTCTCATATTAAATTTCCATTGAGATAACATTATAAAAACCCTTATATACTTTTATTCAAATGACGTAACTCGTATAGAATACTTTCAGCAAGAAAATAGTTAATACTAATGTTTTTTCCAAATAATTTTTTTTTTTATATAAAATTGCATAAATTTAATTGGGATGCCATTATTAATCATTGATTATTTTCTTCCTGAAAATGGGTAATAGTTATTTATGCACCTAGGGAGTAAAGTAAGCCATTATTCCCTGAGCGAAAAAGTTGGTTCTTGAGGCGAAGCCGAAGGAACCACGGTCCCTAAATCCCGAGGCGAAACCGAGGGAATTAGAGTTTTTGATTCCCTCGGCTGCGCCTCGGGAATAACACTAATTAGCTCCCGAGGCGAAGCCGAGGGAGATTAATCTAATAATTGAAATTATTCTCACGTTTGTATTGTTTTGCATGTAAGAACAGAGTGTAACTAAGAAGATATATCAAGTTATCCTTTCCTAAAATCAAAGTCTAAACAATTGCAACATGTCCAGAGGATAAAACAAAAATATATTAATTATAAAATGCTTACGTTTACTCTTAAACGTCTATAGACAGTATATATACAGTGTGTCCCAGATCAGTATATAATATACTCCTTGTAATTTTTAAAAGTTTTAAAAAAACCAACACCTTGCACGAAAATTGTAGAAAATATTACCATTTCAAGGAGATATTTCAAAAGACTGTGGGTTATCCCACTTTTCTTTCGTATTTATTTGAGAGGTGATACTGTGTGGTTTTTCTAATCCATTGGCTTATTGAACATTTGTTACCGAACATTCTTCTTGAACATTTGTTCTAACCAGAACACCTGATCTGAAACATTCCAAAAAAAACTCATTTTTTATTTTTATTCCGCAAACTATTATTAGATTAGTCTCATATAGAGATAGCTTCTTATCAGGATGACACAGAAAAAAATGTACTACTTTACGTAAAATTAAAAGTATAACTCAAACGCAAGACCGCAAACGCAAATTAAGTGAAACAAATATATCACCACTATTTGACTTAAAAGTTAAAAAGAATTATGAGTTATTTAAGTTAAAAAAAGTCTTAAAATATTTTATTAACATTTGACTAAACTACCTGTCAATTCGTATCAGTTTTTTTTTTTGTTCTTTTTTAATACACTATAAACAGCAAGTTTTAGTTGCTAGCAAAAATATCGGCTCTGAGTCAAATATGTTTTATTTTCTAAAAGGAATAAATAAAATTTAGACACAGTTATAATGTTATTCCTTTCAATGACTTACACAAACGCTAATATCTAATATTCTCTACTTTCTATAACAATATTAAATAAAATATGTTGTTTATCCGTCACTGAACCTCAATAGCACAAATTGGTGACAATTATTAGTAAAATTATTTTTCAACCTGTACTGTTGTAACGAATGGTCAATTGATCTTTTTGTAAATAAAAATTAACCGATTTAATGATAAATAAATAAGGTGACCGAATCCAAATAGTTAGCGTGGATGGAATTCATAATCTCACCTGTAGTAATTTTCCAAATATTTACTAGATCATAGAGAGGAGTGTTGCACGCAACTAATTAGTTACATCTTGTAGGTGTGTTACGTGGACAATCCCTCGTTCTGTATTGATCTAATACTTTGTTGATCAGAACCAGATACACATCGTACCACAATGCAACTCCACAGAAAAAAAAGGAAATTCAAAAATAAAGTGCAAATTAATATGAACAGACTCCCGACTAAATGTAGCTTTAATTTGAGGTATGTAAAGTATAGTTATAGCTGTGTATCAAGAAAGGACCGCTTTATCTTTATAAGTGTAAATTTAACTAAACCTAAATAACATAAGATTTTAAATGGTCAGGTTTCAAACAATAAATGTATTTTCGAATAAAAACAAGAAGACGAAAAAGAATAAATATTTCTGGAAGTCACTAAATTAAAGGGCTATAATTATATTAATTATTTCTTTCACGCGCTCTGTGGGCTTCTCAATGCTTTTTGTTATATTTAGCGATGTCTTCAAAAATATTTATATTTCTACAGCAGTAGTGATTCACATTCAACTCTTCCCAGTTTTTTACTGATAATGTAAATATTGTTTACAAGAAAGTTCGGTGTTTGTATATTAGTTAGGTCAACGTAATTTCTATTGAGACGGGAAATAAAATATTGCTTATTGTAAAGCATGCGGTTGACATAATGACTTTTTCATTTTTGACTGGAATATAATTTTTTTGTAAAAAAAAGTCTTAGGTACTTTACTTTGGTTGTTTTTAATTTAAGTCTCTAGTTGTTCTGGCAGTCAAACATATTATGGCTGACAGTCTCTATAGTATATTTATATTTTATATATATAATGTTTTATGAAAGTTGAAGAGAAGCGGTGGAAAAAAAAGAATGAAAAAATATTAGGAAATGTGTATGAGTTTAATATAAGCAAGAGTGAGGGGATTAACTGTTGGGTTCGAGGGAGGGGGGTCGGACCAGGAGAAGTATAATTGTTAGAATAAAATACAGCTTGAGTTGAGTGGCTTCCAGAGACAGAGCTGTGGATTTGAATAAGTCAGGCCAAGTACCGTCCTAGTCTACAGGAGAAGGGAGGGGGGATGCTTGATTTAAAACAAAAATTTTTAATCAGAGTCAGTGGTCAAGAGGAGTAGGTTCTGTATCCTGTGTCCCGCCAAAAAAAAAGAAAAAAAGCGGGAGGAAAAAACACAAAGGTACGAAAAGGGTGGAGCCCGCGGAGTGGAGAGAGGGGCCGAAAGACATTTTTAATTCTGTAGCCTAATGCTCTTCCTCTGTTCTTCCCATGATCCGAGAGGGGTTTAAAAAATTTAGCCCCCTCTTGACTCTCACACGGAAATGGAGCCCCCCTTCCTCTTTAACCGAAAAAAAAATCCAAGCAAAAAGAGAGGGAGGAGTTGAAAAAATATAAATATAAGTTTTGCATCTCTTCGAGTATGTCAACCTAACCCTGTGGTACGGGAGGGGCTTATGTAAATGAGAGGGGGCTCCTCAAAATTTACTGAGTGACGTCAACTCTTCTGATACCTCCCCCTTCCCCCTTGAGCATACAACCTGACAGACAGCGGATTTTTTTGAATTTTTATAAAAAAAAAGCGAGGGAGATGGTTGTTGAAAAGTGGTCTGAAGGGGTGGCGGTGTTAAGAGCTCGCGTTATTTTACCTCCCCCTTAGACAGCTGTTACTTCAACTCCACAATATACTACTCCCCCCCCCCATTTTCAAACGTAAAAATTGTATAAAATATTAACAATTTTTCTCAACTCTACACAGATCTCATTCCTCCTCATACTTCAGGTTTATCATTTTTATCATCTTTTTTTATAACGTAATATTTTTTGTCAAAACGTATTACATGCATTATTATGGTTTATCTTTATTGAAAGATAATATTTTGACTTTACCGCTTAAGAAACAGGTTAATTTAAAGAATAGTTAAAAGTACTTATATATTGCATGTATATAATTGCTATCCTATATCTTGAGGCGGTTGAGAGCAATTGCCTTGGATTACTCTCAGTGGAAGAGGGTCAATGGAGGTTTTGTTTCTTGGAGAACATACAGCACCAAGGAAGAAAAAAAGTAGTTTAAAATAAAAATTAGTCAAGGACAATATTATGGTCTAATATATTTGAATTGTATTCGGACCACATTAGGGTTTTTTTTATAGCCTAAGGCGGCTTCCACATTGCGTGCGAGACCGAGCGAGGCCGATTCCGCTTGAGAAACAAACACATGTATTAGCATGGGGCAATTCACATTAAACGCCGAGCGAGACCAAGCGTTTTATTCGAGCATTTTTGTTAGCTAAGCGTTTTCAGCCGCCGAAAAGCGTTTTCGGCCGCTGAAAACGCTTTGTATACGGTTGTACGGGGACTATTAGATAATTGGCCGATCGGCTCGGTCTCGCGCGCAGTGTGAATACAAAAACGCTCGGCCACGCTCGGTCTCGCCCGCAGTGTGAATACGAAAACGCTCGGCTCGGTCTCGCTCGATCTCGCCCGCAGTGTGAAAGCCACCTAAGAATGAAGCTATTTCTTTTTCTTGCCTCGTCTTACAAACGACTGATTCTTTTTATTTTCAATTCATAAGTTATGATTTTAAATACAAGTAAAAATAAAAATATTTGCTAGGAATTTATATAATACAAAAAAACCGAAATTGTTTCTGACAACATGAATCGTTACCGCAATGCAAAAATTGCCAACAGAATGATTGACTATGAGGTAGAAGATGGAAGAGGTTGCAGTTTTAGTCACAGTTAATAATTTTGATTTATGAGTGTAAATCTACTGATATTATGTTGAAGTGAAAAAAAAAAAAAAAAAAAATGGAAGAGGTTGCAGTTTTAGTCACAGTTAATAATTTTGATTTATGAGTGTAAATCTACTGATATTATGTTGAAGTGAAAAAAAAAAAAAGATTTCGTGAGAACTGTATTATACATATATCATAATTATAAATGTATTCTCTTAAATCCAGATTTTTACCTGATGTGACTAAAACTGCAACCTCTTCCATCTTCTACCTTTCACTTAATCTGTCTGTTAGCCATTTAAGTATTGTGGTAAATTATTCAGTTCTCTACGGAGAGACAATATTATAATTTCCAACTCATTGACCTTAAAGCAATAACATATAATGGGTATGGTTAATGACACTCATATTTACTTTTGTTTGGTTTCATTGGTGCAGCAATTTTCTGTTAACCAAAGCTGTCACCTGAACAGCCCTAATTTCGATTTTATTAGAAACGAATCGCAAGGACTTAGAGCTTCGAAAGTCACCACAAAAACTCTCCTAAAACTTTACTAGAGTTACTCCAAAAACTTTATGTATAAAACATGGGATATGTGTGATTGGGATCTATAAAATCCCAACAGCGACCCTGAGTCACATACATTGATACTTTACGGCATTTTTTTTTTCTTTAAAATTTGCATTTATAATTTAAATTATTCAGATTCTAGAATAAACTATTTTCAACATTAAATACTTAAGTATTTCTGATTAATAAAAAAAAAGTGAATAATCTTGTAACGAAATTTATGCATGGCTAATGTGTATTTATAAAACAAGATTAAGTATGCTCATTATTTTAAATTTATAATTTTTAAAACTTGTAATTATACATTTAAATCTATTACGAAGTATTGTTAGATAAGGTAATATATCAGGAGGGAAATGCACGTGAGATTAGCTTCGTCAAACTACCGTGGAACAATGCCAGTTACACTAGCTTACTACTTCAACTGGCATGACTCCACGCCAGTGTGACACTGTTTTTTTCTTATAATACAAGTAAATCACCATAGTGTAACATTTGTAGCAGCAGAGCCTTCAACCTATAGCAGTCTAACAAATGTAGGTGGGTGAATAATCACCTACATTCTTTAAAATGTCAAAATTATTTATTTCTGTTGAAAATTTATTGACATCAACAATATTTTACTAATTCTACTGTAATTATGTCTATTTCAGAAAATAATCTAAAATAACATTTTTAAAAACAATAAGTAAATCCCCTTTTTCTTCATACTGAGACAATTATCCAATACAAATTTTACTTCTGCAGTTCATAAAATTATTGAATGTTTGGTCAAAAGATAAATTATAAAACTACAATGAGTTCGACTCTACAGTAGACTGTATATTGTGTATATATTTAAAAAAATTAGGCTCCGATTTCAAAAATTCCAAGGCAGAAATTGTTTTCAGACATCAGAGAACATTTTTGGTTCTGTATCTGCCTGTCGGTCTGTCGTTCAATTTTTGTGAACCAATATAATATCTTAAAAACTACACCTATTTTAATTAAATTTGGATGGTAGGTAACAATAAGCCCATATTTGGTCCCATATAAGTTTCAACCTTATACGCATATTTGCTTTTCTTTCACATGCGCATAAACATTTATTTAGTCCTGTAGCTTACTTATCTAATTTGTATGAAACTTTTATGGTTTATTTAGTTTTATCGAAAGTAGATACTCCCAGATTAATTTGAACCACCTTCGCTCTTTAACTTTTGAAAAATTGATACTTTATTTCATGTAATACATCAATTTGACAAATTAAAACAGGAAGAACAATTAAACAAACTAGACAATAATGGCTGGTAAAAGCATAAAATCAATAAAGTACATGGATAGGACGCGAGGAAGCTATGTGCCACATCAATTGGCAGTCTATTTTTATATGTTGCATAATTTGTGAGAAAACAGATGATTCCCCCTTCCAAATAAATAACAAGGTATCTTGGAAACGGCTTGGGCTAGGCACTTCAGAGTCATTTTCATTGGGTTTGGACCATATAAAATGCATATAAAGGCATTTGTTTCACGTCGTTATAATAAATTGTTCAAATAATAAACAAACTGCTATTATAGCTGAAGCTATAGCTAAAACAAACTTTTATATGACTGCCATCTTGATATGGCTAGATCTCATGCGATTTGTTAAATTACATACCACCACTTTTTGTGTGCTGAAAGCTCATACTTAGGTAGCTAATTAATTTGAATGTATTAAATGCGTTATTTGAAGTTTGACCAACTTTTTAATATGAATCTTTCTTGTTGAATTCAGATATAACATTTCACAATAAGGATCGCGAATAGAAAAGCCCTCTAGGGAAAGAAATTGTAAGTTATCGTTTCTCTATAGATTTAATGGTATTTTGATGTTGATGAAAATATAGGTTGATACTCAAAACATTTTCAAAGAAATTAAATATACTTACTCAGAATTTTTAACAAAGTAACATTACAATATATTTACACAACAATATATATTTACAAGGTAGAGAACTTCACAGGTCTTAATTTAGACAGTTTAACAATCACGATAATTGTATCTGTTGAGAACGACTTATTATAAATATCTTTGAGAGAACATTTATGAATACTATACATAATTTGAAAATTTATAGGAAATATTAAAATTTAGTTAATATTTCTATCTTAGGTATATTATTATTAAAATATAAGAACAAAAATCATAAAAAATAATATAATCATTAAAAAATAATAGTATCACATCTGTGGTACAACACCATTAGTCCTAAAGTCACTTTTGCTTGTGTATGTTGATTGTTGATTTTACCCTCAAATAATTTTTGTACGTATAATGTTTTTAAAAAAGGTAAAAGAGGAAACTAAGATAGAGGAAGCTGACGTTGAAGAATGAATTACAAATCTTGTACGCGCACCTAATTATTTTATTTCCATTCATTCTCTTGACAAATGGTTGACTTGTCACAGTTAATAATATGCTTAAAACTCTTGTATGAAATATGTTTATTTCGTATATTTTTATCTAAAGCTGTTGAAAGTGCCAAAAATATAATATTATGAGATTGTGTTTCTTGCTCGCTTTCCGTCGTTTCATGTTTGTCTAAAGCAGTTGTGAGGTTGTAAGGGCCACGGGTTTTGTCGGTCTAATTGGTTGAGTCGTTACAAATTAATAGCGTCTTGCCTCTGCTCTGTCGAGATGTCCCACGAGGAATCAAGGGACGGTGGGAAATACGGGTAGAACCGTGTCGTCGGCTCTTGACTACGATGTGTCCCCGATGCATCTGTCCATGTTCGTCTGGTGAGATATGAAATGTTCTGGTGCCGGTACGTCCCTAGAGTACAGACGTGGAATATCTTACAGGGTGAGATAGTCCCATCATCCCCCAAGGGAAGACTTCATCCTCTCTTATAACCACTTTTCAGCGTCAGATGAAACCCCTCGCTCATATAGAAGACAAACCCCTCAAGGCTCAAGTGACATTAAGACAGGAACCTCTAATTGTTTTAATTTCCTCTCATTTGAAACGGTGTTTACCTTTCTCTCTCCGCTACTTATCCCCCAAACACCACATTCAGTTTAGGAAAACATAAAAATTTGGTTCCTTTGTAATTTGTTATTTTTGCTTTCTCGATCTTACAATAAATTATACTTATGGGTTATAGTTAGTGTTTACACCTTAAACGTTTCAATCCAAACCATTTCAAGCCTAGTATCTATGCTTCGGTCCTCAACGAATAACTTCATGACGAACGATGCCTTATTAAAAATCATTCCTTCAAATTATATCAATTTTTCTATACCATAACTCATCATGGAACATCATATTTTTCCCCTGTTTTATTTTTATATATAATTATATATTTATAAGTATTATTCAAATATTATTACTAAATTTAGTGTCCTGGTCAACAACAGCATCAGGTCAAGTTGTAATTTGATTTGATTTAATTTAATGTGAAAATGGATTATTCAAGTGGCTTTGAATTAGATTATTATTATTTATATTACTTTTTTAAAAAAGACATCATAAAAAATACTATGGGTCTTTTCTATTAATCCCCCCCCCACGCCTTCCGAAGAAGGTAGAAAATTATATATAAGTGAACTATACCACATACTAAGATGAAAAAAGAAGTCCTTTATTATGTTTAGTCTATATAATTTTCCTAAAATTGACACTGCTGAGATATTTTTAATAGAAATGAGCGATTTGTTAATGGGGCAGCAGAAGTAAATAAAGGGAATAGTTTATATATTGTTTGAAGAAAATAAAGTTATAAGAGAATAATCTTTGATGATCAAAGAAGTACCAGTACATCTTAACCATTCTTACATAAATTGTAGCAGCTTGTTTCTATTTTTAATAATCAAACCTCAAAGGCAAGCATGTTCTCATGACTTTTGTCATGCCCTTTTTTTGCATTACGATAAAAAAAAATTGTAGAGGCGTTAACTTGAGGCGTGAACTTCTAGCAACTGCAATATCCATGCACGTGTTCACAGTTTAAAACCACCGTATCTATAGAGTTCCCCTTTCACACGTTCCCGCAATAACAGACAAACAAAACAAACCAAAAAAAAAGAAATAAAACAAACCAAAAAACCCAACAGACAACCTTCCTCCATGTTCTCTACATCCTTGGGATCTCGTTCTATCCAAGCCACAGATTTGTACCATTATAAAAGAAAACACTGTTCTCAAAACAAAAATAAAATACAAAAGTCAAAAGGAACAAGAGACTAAATGACTAATTGCTCTATAGCCTATAAAACTCCTAGCGTCCCTTTCTTCCTATCTCAGTCAAACCTCTGTCATTCCATGTGATGTAACATTTTGACTAATAATCCTTGTGTAAAAAAAAACGAAATAAAATTAAAAGTTTAACAAAAACCAAGTTAAAAGCTCTACATGTGGTTATCATTCACATGTGATAACATAAATAATCTTATTTTATTAATAACTAAATCCCCCAAGCTGTTACATCGTGTTTATTTAACATTCGTAACCACATGGGGGCTCTGTAGACACTTTTTTCTGTCGTTTTATTAACAATATGTCAATGCTAAAGCTTTTTTCTTTTTTTCTAACTATTGTACCTTCTCCAAAGTTTAAAACATAGCTCTTAAATCGCAAAGAGTCTATTTATCGAAGATATTTTAAATTTATTCATATTTTTATTTATCACATAAAAAAATAGACTGCCAATTGGTGTGGCACATAGCTTCCTCACATTCTATCGCATGTACTTTATTAATTTTATGCGTTTACAAAGTCATTATTGTCCAATGATTTAATTGTTTCCCCCGTTTGTTTTTAATCAGTCAAAATTGTTTTGATTTTTTACACGAATTAAGGCCGGGCCACACCTGTCCGCACCGTATGACAGCCGTGTGTTGGACAACTAAGGAAATGTCAAAAAGTAAACAAAACAAATAAAATGTCGGTGCGGAGAGGTGTGGACCATGCCTAACATTTCCTTAGGTTTATTCCATACCGAGTGTTGTCATACACACGGCGCGGGAACGGTGCGGACACGGTGCGTACAAGTGTGGCCCGGCCTTTAAAAGTATTAATTCAGCAAAAGTTAAAGAGCGCTGACGGTTCAAACTGATCTGGGGCTATCTGCGGGTTACTTTTGATAGGCTATAAAAGTTTCATTCAAATCAGATAAGCACTTTTGAAGCTATAGATGTAAATAAATGTATGTTTGTGAGCATTTGGAAGAGAAACAAATAGGCGCAGATCGCAGATAGTTGAAACTTATATGGGACCAACAATGGACTAATTATGACCTACCTCCCAAATTTCATTAAAATGGACGTGTAGTTTTAAGATATGTTGGTTCGCAAAAATTTAACGACAGACAAGACACGGAACCAAAAATGTTCCCTGATGTCTGAAACGGATTTCTGGCTTAGAATTTTTGAAATCGGAGACCTAACATTTTTTCGTTCTACAGAACGATCACGTAGCTTCCGTTACCTTCGGTAAGCTCGGAAGCAAAATATGTTTCTTCGGTATCCAAGAGTAATTTCTTCATTCGAATACATTTGTGGAGGAGTTGATGTGCTAAAGAGTTTGTACACTTAAATGCATACAAAATGCATACATGTGTGGAATTAAATAATTAACAACAGTCAGAACAATTGAAATATATTATAATATAAATGTATATTATTCCTTTTGTCGGTATCTTTTATACTTTTATTTTAAAAAAGGTAAATTAAAAAATAATAGTTAGTTATAATGTTAATGTTCATATTAGAATAATAATAATCGTTCTTGAGTTAGCCGTTTTGAGTCCATTCTGGCCGAATAGTAATTAATCCCGATTTTTTTCCCCTTAGCGTGCAAAGGAAAAAACGGTGTCGGTAGAACTATTTAATACTAAACGATACAAGTCTCAATATAATAATGAGATATGAAGGTAGTTGAGAAAAAGAAAAGAGAAATTAATAACTAATAATTAACACATAACTGTTTACATGACCAGCTACAAAGCTGCCAACAATATCACTATACACATCAGTATATAGAATAACTCAACTGCTATGTATCATAGCATATAGATTTCAAAAGTAATTTTACATTTTATGTAAAAATTACTTTAATTAAAGAAAAAGTAGTTTTAGAACGAACATGTATACCTACTTACTGAATTGCCGTGCTTCGCTAAGAAGTGAGTTATTTTTAATTTTTAATGTATATTTTAATCAGATTCAGGTTTATAAACTGCCGTCATGAAGCATTCATAGTACATTTCACGTCTAGTGCGGAAAGTAGCATTTTGCATGCGAGTGTGGAGTTTGCACCCCAGTCACTCAGGTGCAAACTCAACACTCGTGAGGGTAGTAAAACCAACCACACGAGTAAAGCAAAATGCTGTTTTCGCATAAGTTGCGTACTGTACTTTATCCTACAACTGTTAAATTTTAATAATAAATATAGAAAAAAATAATAAACTTCCTGCATGCGTTATTTTTGATAAATATGGCATTAATTCATTAGTGCATTTTGTGCCGAATTAATTATTTCGGGAGGCGTATTGTAAGAAAGTCGTCTTTAAGATCAATAATTACTCAATATATATTTTAGAAAAACATGACAATTGACATTCGTCAAAACATATAAACAAACAAATAACAAGTTGTCCTTTACATCTTTCTCCTCCGACAGAAGGACTACTTTCGTCAGCTATGAAAGTTCTGGTCTTATGCGTACCTGGTGAAACATTATCTGAATGTCGCCGACCACCGCATAATAGTCCCCTCGTAGAAAATTAAGTAGAATGTCAGGTAGTGAATTTAGAAGGTCAGGACCTCTTAGCACTCCATCATTAAAGGAATGATGGAGTGATGATGGAATGATGGTGGTAGTGGTGGGGGGGGGGGGGGGGAGGGG
>KZ651240.1:649171-662674 GCA_001010745.2 Gerris buenoi
CCCCCCCCCCCCCACCAAAAAGAAAGACACCCCTTCTTTAAACCTATAAATTTTCATATACATATTACAATTTTATAACGTTTTTTAAACCTCTAGGGTAGGTGGTAGGTACCCAAATACTGAAGTCCAAAAATGTTAAGTTTTGATTTTCAAAACTTGATTTCCAATCTATTGATGTCGATTTCTTGAGCCAAATAACAATTCAACTTTGTGTGACTAATTTATTCCTTTGGTAATTAACAGTATATCCTCACGTTCGAGGAGTGCTGGATTTTCGAGGACCCAAACGCTGAGCTATTCAATATCAAGGTTGTCCCTGCTGACGCAGGAAGGCCAAATATCAATCTGTTGTTCAGAAGGTACGGAACTTTCTTTAGTGTACATCTCTAATTGTTCACAAATGTATTGCAGATACAGCATATCCAAAGTCCATCGAGCAAGTACACTATCAGTCATACCGTGACAGTCAGCCCTCCACATGAACATTTACTTCATCGCTCTCATTAGCGTCTGCTCTATTTTCTTTTCCCTTTCTTACCAGATGCCAGATACAAATTTTTCAGTGCGGTGAATAGCAAAATACCCAATAGTTGCACGTATGTCGACATGTGATATTCATTGGGATTTATATTGGCTTTTAGGTTTTTCATAGGAAGTGGGGAGAGTTAAAAAAAAACTATATCATTGAGCAAAATTCCGTGTTGTTTTCTTAAAAATTAGAATATCTATCGTATACATACTTGAAGCTCTGTATTCTGAAAAGCTTATGATTTGGAAAAACCTTTTCCATATGTAAATTGTAGCAAATTTAATGCTCTAAAAAAAGGTTGTTGTGGTTTTTTTTTAGGGGGGTCAGAGTAGCTAAGTGATTGAGCAACCTACGGATTTTAGGAGATATTTTTGAAAAATTATTATAACATTTTGTAAATATAAGGTTACATTCTAGAAAGAAGCCCTTTTTAAAGTATTAACTTCCACACTTTAGAAGGTTCATTTGCTTTCTGGTTTAATTTTTTTTTTTTTTTTTTTTTTTTTTTTTTTTTTTTTTTTTTTTTTTTTTTTTTTTTTTTTTTTTAGATATTTAGGAAATTTTAATGTTTTAGTGCAATTAGCTGTTGAGATATCCCTTTGGCGAATTTTGCTTACATAGTCGATGTAAGAAACCTTTTACAAAAGCTGTTTTTGTCATAAAAAGAAGATAACTAACTTCTTTGCCCAACAGCCTGTTAAAGGCCCAACAGCCCTTCGACACGCTTGCCAAAAGGCGTACATACAACTACACATGTATTGGATGACAAGAGGTTACTGTGTTGCTCCATTTTCGCGAGAACCTATGAGGTAAAAGAAACCTGCAGGCAAAATTGTAGCTTTCTAGCTATTGCTGATCCAGAGATTCTGAGATGGATGAGTTGGCGAGTCAGTGAGTGGAATATAGTTATTTCATTGATGAACATTATTAATCTACTAAAGAAACCAAAACACCATAAGCGCAACTGTGATCGATTTTTGTGGTCGGCATTGTGAAAAGAACGGGGAAAATTAAGGATTTTCTCTGTAGAGCCAAGTTATGAAATATGTAAATTATTTTTTCTTCCAAAGGACCATGCTTCATGAATTAGAATGTTGCAGAAGAAACAAAAAACATTTTCAACAAAGCACCCTAAGTTCTATGAGCATTCAAGAGATTGCAAATCAACAAGCAAAAACGCATGAGAAATCCATCCTTCTACACTTCTGCGAAGACGACCAAGCAACTTTCACACATGCATGTCAACTTAATATAAATTTTAGAAAAACATGACAATTGACATACATCAAAACATATAAACAAACAAGTAACAAGTCGTCCTTTACACGTATTATTCTTCTCATATTCGTCATAAACACTTAAATCACTCATCCACAAAAAAATCTATATAAACTGTTACTTTTAATAAACAAACAGCAAATTATTTTTTTTTTAAAGGTAAACAAACTCGCTAATCGTGCGTAAAGATGAAGAATTCTTCTTTTTATATAAACTGCTACTTTTATTAAACAAAACGAAAATTATTTTTGTTAAATGTAAACAAACTCGCTAGTCAAGAACTAGTAGTGCGTAAAGGTGAAGAATTCTTCTTTTTTACCGCACTATAGGAAAGAAAAAGAGGAATTCTTCAGAATTATGAGAAGTGCATGTGCAATGAATACAAGTACGTAAAGAATCATCTTTCTACAAATCTAAACAGAGAGACAATGTTTAGTAACAATCGTAGATAAGACAATTATACTTAGCAAGAATATCTTGATGTCACAGAATTCTCCCCACCCCTTATTCCTCCCTCCCCCTTCCCCCAAGCAATAATAATTTTAAAAATTCAATAATTAAAAATTGATTCCACAACAACTGGAGGAAGGTTTTTAAATGCTAAATTGCCAGAAAAACAGGAATTTCCTTATTTTGTTATGCGGGCTTAGCCTGCAGTGTTATGATTAATTTTAACATTACTAGTCCAGTCGACAAGTATATTTTACCTTGCAAAAGGTCATAAAAACTTTCTTCTTGGGTATGTTGTATGTCCTATGTAAAATTTAAGTTCTCAACCTCTTAGACCCTTAAACTTCTTAGCTCCGGGAGACCCAAAAAACCGATAAATATTTTGACTTTTCACTTTTTTTACTCTCTTACTTTTCAACCTCAAGTTCTGCAAAAAAAAAAGCATGCTTACTCTTTTAGTAAAGCAATATTTTTATATGAATTAGTTTTTCCACACTTTATACTTTCCCAAATAACAGGCTCAAGGTATACTCAATAACTTGGTTTCTTTACCCCCCCCCCCCCACCAAAAAGAAAGACACCCCTTCTTTAAACCTATAAATTTTCATATACATATTACAATTTTATAACGTTTTTTAAACCTCTAGGGTAGGTGGTAGGTACCCAAATACTGAAGTCCAAAAATGTTAAGTTTTGATTTTCAAAACTTGATTTCCAATCTATTGATGTCGATTTCTTGAGCCAAATAACAATTCAACTTTGTGTGACTAATTTATTCCTTTGGTAATTAACAGTATATCCTCACGTTCGAGGAGTGCTGGATTTTCGAGGACCCAAACGCTGAGCTATTCAATATCAAGGTTGTCCCTGCTGACGCAGGAAGGCCAAATATCAATCTGTTGTTCAGAAGGTACGGAACTTTCTTTAGTGTACATCTCTAATTGTTCACAAATGTATTGCAGATACAGCATATCCAAAGTCCATCGAGCAAGTACACTATCAGTCATACCGTGACAGTCAGCCCTCCACATGAACATTTACTTCATCGCTCTCATTAGCGTCTGCTCTATTTTCTTTTCCCTTTCTTACCAGATGCCAGATACAAATTTTTCAGTGCGGTGAATAGCAAAATACCCAATAGTTGCACGTATGTCAACATGTGATATTCATTGGGATTTATATTGGCTTTTAGGTTTTTCATAGGAAGTGGGGAGAGTTAAAAAAAAACTATATCATTGAGCAAAATTCCGTGTTGTTTTCTTAAAAATTAGAATATCTATCGTATACATACTTGAAGCTCTGTATTCTGAAAAGCTTATGATTTGGAAAAACCTTTTCCATATGTAAATTGTAGCAAATTTAATGCTCTAAAAAAAGGTTGTTGTGGTTTTTTTTTTAGGGGGGTCAGAGTAGCTAAGTGATTGAGCAACCTACGGATTTTAGGAGATATTTTTGAAAAATTATTATAACATTTTGTAAATATAAGGTTACATTCTAGAAAGAAGCCCTTTTTAAAGTATTAACTTCCACACTTTAGAAGGTTCATTTGCTTTCTGGTTTAATTTTTTTTTTTTTTTTTTTTTAGATATTTAGGAAATTTTAATGTTTTAGTGCAATTAGCTGTTGAGATATCCCTTTGGCGAATTTTGCTTACATAGTCGATGTAAGAAACCTTTTACAAAAGCTGTTTTTGTCATAAAAAGAAGATAACTAACTTCTTTGCCCAACAGCCTGTTAAAGGCCCAACAGCCCTTCGACACGCTTGCCAAAAGGCGTACATACAACTACACATGTATTGGATGACAAGAGGTTACTGTGTTGCTCCATTTTCGCGAGAACCTATGAGGTAAAAGAAACCTGCAGGCAAAATTGTAGCTTTCTAGCTATTGCTGATCCAGAGATTCTGAGATGGATGAGTTGGCGAGTCAGTGAGTGGAATATAGTTATTTCATTGATGAACATTATTAATCTACTAAAGAAACCAAAACACCATAAGCGCAACTGTGATCGATTTTTGTGGTCGGCATTGTGAAAAGAACGGGGAAAATTAAGGATTTTCTCTGTAGAGCCAAGTTATGAAATATGTAAATTATTTTTTCTTCCAAAGGACCATGCTTCATGAATTAGAATGTTGCAGAAGAAACAAAAAACATTTTCAACAAAGCACCCTAAGTTCTATGAGCATTCAAGAGATTGCAAATCAACAAGCAAAAACGCATGAGAAATCCATCCTTCTACACTTCTGCGAAGACGACCAAGCAACTTTCACACATGTATGTCAACTTAATATTATGTTGTCTTAAGTCCTGAGAGACTTAGAACATTGGTCAACATAATATGTCCAAGGGATAACCTAACCTTAAGGATATGATAGCCTTAAGTCATCTCTAATGAGGAAATACTGGACTGTGTGTAGGTTGTAGGTATTTCCCAATGATATGAGTGTATATATTTATTTATAAGTATTCAACTTATATAAGTATAATTATAATTTTCTTTTTACATTCATTACCCGATTAAAAGATGCGTAAAAAATGCCATAATAGTTTGAGACATCATTAAATGTAAATTTATGGCGTGTTAATTGAGAAGAAAAGACCTAATAATACATATACATACATATAATATTATGGTTTGATTATACATACTTTAACTTTAAAAAAAGAAAGAAACATAAATATTCATTCGTTCTTGTTTTTTCTATTTTAGAAGTAATTTGTAATTATTAAATAAAAAAAATTAAATATAGTGTATGTTGAAATTATAAAAAGTAAAAGATTAATGTTGAAACATTAATATTTTTCTTTAATAATTATTACTTACATGATTGTTAGTCTTATTTTATTTTATTTTTAAATTGGAACCTTTCTATCATTATTTAAGATTAAAACTTTACAACTTTATTCGTCTCAAGATTATTAAAGATTAAAATATAATAAGTAGACTAGATAACATGATTTTTTCGATTGTTGTGATTTTGATGAACTCAAGCTCAGTGATTAAAAAGTAATAATAATAATAATCTTGTTACTGTCATAATAATAATAGTTTACAAAGGAATAAAATAATGTCTCTTTACGTAAAAATTGTAAATGTTTATCAGACCATCTATCGGATTTTATAAGGTAATCATTAGTTTCGATTATACAAAAATGAAATCGCATTAATAAGGAGACGGCACCTTAAAGAAGATGAACTTTGAAATTCCAGTCCAACAATTTAAGCGTTCTTCGTGCCGATGTTAAGTATGGCTGTGTTGGTTGTCAACATTTACTTTATTTATCTCAGTTTGGTTAAAATAATAGTGTTTAATAATATTCGAATGAATTGCGGGTCGATTTAAATATCTTTTAAGGCTGAAAGAAGTGATTTTTTTTTTTTTTTAATTAATCTTGCTACCATTAGCCAGAGCAGGTTGTGATGGTTGAAAAATTCCGGTTTAAGTCAATCTGCCAGGTTTGGAAAATCCGGAATGTCTCGACAGCTTTTAGTTGTGTACATATCTAAATAAAAAAATTCAATTTGTGTATCCATGTTTAAGTAAACTCTTATTTTACACAGGGATGTGGTAGAACCGAGTAGTGAGAAAACTTGGAATGAAACCAAAGTCCAAACGCTAACATAGTATCTGCTGCATGGTTTATTGGTTCAGATCACATATTTCTGTGACATTTTCATGCTGATGACCACATCGTGAACATGTGTAAAGTGACTGGTCCTTTCGTCCATTAATTACTTAATTTTATCTTAATTGTGACGTAAGAGAAACAGAAAAACTGGAAATAGTCCAAGTAGAAAGCCGATTCACTATTATAATTATATACCTAATGATGATGAGATGATGATTAATGTTGACTAAGATTTAACATATAAAATAACTTAAGGAATAGATGCTTCGGGATTTTTACCCAGTATTCAGAATTAAAGCTGGAAAAACCTTAATTCCAGATTCGTGTTTATTAAGTAAGGTTAAACCTGTAGGAAAAATATAATATATTTTCCCTTACTTGGATTAAGTATGTGAAGCCACTGGCTGATGAATGTTCAAACATCTCGAGTGTTTTAAGAGGCGAACGTGTGAACATGTTACCGCTGCGTGTGGGGCCGATTTGCTTGCAAGGGAGGCGCCTGCAATGCCTTCAGGAGTTAATCAGAATGGCGTGGGACGGCCGAGAGGGATTCTGCTTAATTGGCCGCGGCTACCGTAAGATAAGGGGCCGAGGTGAAGGTGGCCTCGCACCACATTTACATACGTTTGAAATTCTTACCATGCAAATGGCTCGGGATGAACTAGGGTGCCGGAGAGCGCCACCCAGGTGATAGCGACTTAACACCACACATCGAACACCCAGCACCACCTCGTGTTACATCCCCGCAGCTTTGAGAGATTTCAACGAAACAAGACCACCGACTAACATTATACCTTTCTTATCACGCTTGTAAATTCATAGCTTCTATACGAGGGTAGCCTTACCTGATCAATGCAAAGCATTCTAAGTAATCAGCTACTCAGGTAAATGGACATACCACAAGAAGAGTTCTTTACCATATAATATACTTCATGGGAAACCTTCCCTTTTTTACTTTTTCTCACTTAAGAAGAAGCAGAAAATGTTAATTTACGACAATCGTGTACTTAACAGTAAAACGTGTTATTTGCCTACTATATATACCCTTAACTATCTTTTCCGGATTTCTTTTTTTAATTTGGAAAAAGTAAATAAGAGAATTTAAATTTAACTCTTTTGCACGATTTCAATAAATAGAGATGTAAAAAGTTTGAAACAGTATTTAGAGCATTGTAAGACCTAACTTTATTAATAAAAATAATTAAAAATTTAATGGTTTGACATTAATAAGTTCAATGATTATTCTTAAAGTGATATTGTCTCTCATCTCAAATCCTTTATCTATATTAATTTACCTACTAAAGAGCTTTCAAAAGTTTTGATGATTTAAAAAATTGCAAATCATTATCCCGAGAAAAGTAGAGACTATCACAATAAAAATATAACATTGGAGTAAAATAGCTGCAATATAAGGGCTATTATAATGTAAATCCAAAAAAAAACCCTTTGATTTCATTCAAAAAACCTAATTGGTTGCTTATTTTCGATTACTACAACGTGTTAGCTCCATATATTATTATTATGGCTTTATACCTCTTCATTTTAATAAACTGCTTAACAGGCCCTAAGAGAGATTCAGTGGGACCAACCACCATTTTCTATGTACAACTCTCTGCTAGTCATTTCGAATTTTGGTAATATGGGGCGATTGTGCAATGCACAATTCCTCTCGTGTTTAAAAAGTATTCAAAATCCGATGCCGTACATTTTATTCCTTTGTCAGATACAAGGGTTTGTGGTAGTCCAAAAGTTGCAAATAACTTGCATAACTCTTTTATGCACCGTGTGGTTATGGTTTTGGTTAGAATATGACCTCAATCCATCATCTCACATATGCATCCAGAATTATAAAATAATACGATCTCAAAATTTTAGTTGAGTACCCCCGTAAGTATTAAATCAAAGGTATATTTATTCCATAGTATCCTACTTTGGGACAAAGGAATACCTCACTTCAGTATATGGAACTGATGATATCCCTTAGTCTAATCTATCTACAATGACAAAGGAATACCTCACTTCAGTATATGGAACTGATAATATCCCTTAGTCTAATCTATCTACAATGACAAAGGAATACCTCACTTCAGTATATGGAACTGATAATATCCCTTAGTCTAATCTATCTACAATGACAAAGGCAAGTAGTATGAAGTTATTTCTTTGTTTCAAAGTGCTTTTGACAAATATCCCTTTGCCTCTAAAGATAATTTAGGGATATTATTATTTCAATATGGAGAATTTATATTCTTTTGTCCACTTTTCACACCAAGCCCCCGACCATGCGTCAAATTTACAATGACATGTTTTATCTTAGATTTCAGAGCTCTTAGTCCAGGAGATAGCGTGCAATAAGTGTCTGACTAACATCAAGCTAGAATTTTGTATACAAGTTAATCTTTTTTAGAATATGTGGTCGGCTAAGTTCGTCTGCGGGACATAGCTTGGCAATAGGCATTTTAAAAAAAGAAAATAGTGGAGAGCAGCCATGACCCGCCAATTATGGTGGACAGTATGATTTTCATGATCCTAAGTACAGAATTAGTTAGTAGACCAAAAATCAAGTCGATGTTATTTTCACACTTAATAGTTTAGTTATTCAAATATTACTAAAAATCAACGTTGTCACCTGTCAAAGGAAAAACTAAGATCAACTTGATTTTCAGTCTACTGACTAATTCTGTACTCAGGATCATGAAAATCACATTGTCCACCATAATTGGTGAGACATGGCCGCTCTCCACCGGTTCGTTTTTTTCAAAAGCCTATTGCCAAGCTATGTCCCGAAGACGAACTTAGCCGACCACATATTCTTAAAAGGCGCTAAAAGATTCACTTGTATACAAAATTCTAGCTTGATGTTAGTCAGCCATTTTTTTTGCACGCTATCTCCTGGACTATCTAGAAAATATTAAATAAATGCGAATAGAATTGAACTTATAGATTAGCGAATAGAAATTGAGCCAGTACGTATAAGTATACAGTCACTTATCAGTAGTAAAAGCTAGAACGGCTCCATAAAAGTCGTTCGCTGCTGCACTGCATTAGCTCAAAACATAATGACCTTGACCTTTTTCCAAATCTATTTCTAATACAAGTAGCCTAAGCCTCGCAGAATTCAACCAATTTCAACATTATTTTTGTATTTTTTTACTTTACTTTTTTGTTTATTAGAGCAACTTACATATTAGTCATGGAGGACAATAAAGTAATGATAAGAAAATAAATTGAATTAGACCACGACCGAAAAATAGAAGCAAAATTATAACAATAATTAATAAAAATACAGGGTCTAATTGAAATTATACCGAGGATACATGAGAAGAAAAACAGGAGCATATAGCACGAAGATACAATACTCAAGATAATAATACAGTTTATTACTGATAGTTTCATCTTACCAGGACATCGTTAGCACACACATTACTGCATTACTGCTCAAGTACAGTTATTATTATAGTTCTCAGTCGACATTGTCCGAGTTCCGTGTTGTGAGCAGATTCCTTACTAGGATACACCCTGAACGAGACTTCAAGCCAACGTGAAACGATGTTCTTCCCGACATGTGAACATGTTCTATGTACGGTTCGCCTATCGTAATTATATGAAGACATCACGCGATGGAAGTGTTTTCTGCTAATAAACTAAACAATCCACTCTTACCTACCTTCAGTAATACCTTCGTATCCTATACAGTGAAAAAGCAATATTATAAAAAAAAAAAATAATAAAGTAAAAAAAAAAAAAAATAATAATAATAATACAACGAACCTTATATTATGCTTGATACAAATTAGAAAAAAAATCAACAAATTATATAAGTGGATTGAAAATTCTTTCTATCGAAGAGTGAACGTAATATAGCTTTGATAAAAAGAAACCATACAAAAGATAACAGATTTTTTTTAATTGTTCATCCCGGGACACCTCGAAAAATGTACCTATATTATGCAGTACATATTCATATTTTGGTCTCACTTTCTATCATAGTTCAACATTATTTTAGAAAGCGAAAAGTGTATTATTTGTCTCAGAAAAGTGATGACTTATATGGTATAATTAGAGTTATAAATGACATTATATTTATGCTTCCATTCTTTCATTGACTTATCAGATAAATGGTTGGCCGACCTCAACTCTAGGTCTAGGGGACTCATGTATGACAATTGAAATTTTAAATTCAAAATGGTTTGTCCATATTTAGTACTTACTATATTGTTCATAAATTTAAGTGGTTTGTCGTTAAACTAATGGTACTTCTTTAGATTGTTACTCCCCTGTTCTTTTTTATAATGTAAATGACTGACTAAATAAATATTAGGGAAAAGGGGCGTTTAGTCCAATGTACTATTTGTCTCAGAAAAGTGATGACTTATATGGTATAATTAGAGTTATAAATGACATTATATTTATGCTTCCATTCTTTCATTGACTTATCAGATAAATGGTTGGCCGACCTCAACTCTAGGTCTAGGGGACTCATGTATGACAATTGAAATTTTAAATTCAAAATGGTTTGTCCATATTTAGTACTTACTATATTGTTCATAAATTTAAGTGGTTTGTCGTTAAACTAATGGTACTTCTTTAGATTGTTACTCCTCTATGTTTTTTTTAGAATATAAATTAATTTTACTAAATAAATATTACGGAAAAGGGGCGTTTAGTCCAATGTACTTTGGGACAAAGGAATATCCCACTTGAGTTTTGATAAGGGGAGTAAGAGTCTAAAGAAGAACATTCCATGCAACTTCTTTACATTGTTATTCCTCTCTGTTTTTTTTATAAGAGGAATTACAATCTAAAGAAGTGCCAAGTTAATTTGGTTCAAATGCTAACCTATAAACTAACTTCTACTAACTATAACTTCGTTTTTTACTTTACCTATGCTAAATAACACACCTATACACATACATCTATACTCACACACACATACACATACACATCTACACATATACATCTATACACATACACATTCCAGCATGTAAATGATCACGATCAGATAAACGGATTTTTATTTGTAAAGGATGTTAGTAGTAAGCTAACAAGAAGTGGACAATTTTCAAGTATAATTTAGTTTCATGAAATTTCAGTCCGTACGCAAGAAGCTTATTTAAATAATAAATAACTTGTTTTACTCATTTATTTACTTGTTTTTCTCCTTAACTTCTCTGTTTATTTGAATTTATTAAGATGAACTCCTGAATCCTGATGTATAATCCTCTTTTTAAATTTAGTATAAGTAAGTTACAAGGAAATTCAGTCAAAACAACCAATTTCAAATTAATAATGATAGTTGTGTAGGAAACAACACTGGTTAAAAATATAGATAACTAAAATTTAGTACACACTGATTCATTAGTAACACAATTTGTGTTAGCACCTTATAGACTTTTAACATGTTCTTTCCAACAAACGACCTTTTTCCCCTCTTTTTATGTCTGTTTTTTTTTTCTCATTTAATCTCACAAACGAAGAGCATGTTAAAAAGATCAAGAATCACAAATTAACATTTTTCCATTCTTGGTCAACTCTAAAAGAAATATAAAAAAACAAAGTTTAAAAGCCAAACCACCCAAAATGCTTTGACCACTTGCTAATTGGGAAAGAAGAGATGAAAAGAAATAAAATAAAGCGGAGGTGTCAAGATAATTTGAATTGGAGAATTCTCTCATACATTCTACATCAAACATATATAAGAGGATGTTTTAAATTATACGGTGATACATTAAACAAAATATATTTATTGTAATTTCCGTTAATCGTAATAAGAAGCATTTCTATAAAGATTGCAGCGCTAAAAATGGAAGTTTTGATAACTACCAGCCGGAAAATATATATTTATTTTATTATTATTATTATTTAATTTGTTTATAACGATAAACATGTTNATTCTCAAAGGAATTGCAAGGGGTTTCGCGCGAAATGAAGATGGAGAATAGGTATGTTTGTGTTCTATATATATTTATTAGTACTTTCCTCTGTAGCATTTAAGGTTTTTAGAATAAAGGCCATTTTTAAAATCATTATTGTAAAACAAAATTCAAATATGAATTTTACAAAAATATGACTAATATGACACGACCAAGAGATATGTTTATATATTTATTTTATTATTATTATTATTATTATTTTTTATTTTTTTTACGTCCTAGGACGTAATTGTTATTTATGCACCTAGGGAGTAAAGTAAGCCATTATTCCCTGAGTGCAAAAGTTGGTCCATGGTCCCAAAATCCCAAGGCGAAGCCAAGGAAATAAGAGTTTTTTATTTTGAGTTTGATAAAGCTAATTAGCTCCCGAGGCGCAGCCGAAGGAGATAATCATCGTGAGGGGAATAATGGCACTTTACTCACGAGGTACATACAATATTTTATCTCCAAATGGGAGAAAATACACATTTTTGTCCATTTCAAAGTTTTTATTTATTATTTTAATAAATACCAATAATCATTAGCACTTTAATAGCATAGATATGAGAGATTCAATATTAAAAACAAATAAGAATTGGAATTAAACTCTAATAGAAGGTCATTTAAATGCAGGTTATAAACAATGATAAAGAAGGTCGAAAAAGCAATGTTGTCAACCTGATTTCAACAACTTCATTACATTAGCCATTCATTCTCTAATGGATAGATAGTAATTTTCTAATATTTTTTTAAATTATAAAATAATTAAGTTGGCAGCACTTACTTATTCGCCCTAGTTTGCATTTTCGCCCTACTTTTACTTTTTTTTCCCTACTTTTTGAGTTCAAGGAAGAAAAGTCCTGCTTTAGTCCCTCTAAACTAATCCAAAATCATAACTTTTTATCTTTACTGGAGGTAATTTTTTTTTTATTTACAGCTAGGAGTAATAAAAAAAAAAATTCAAGTCCACGTAATGAAAAAATGGATTTTAGCTGTTTTTTAGGCTCTAAAGTTACTATTTCACAGCGTACCACGAGAAAAAATAATTTTTTGGATCTCCATCGCAACATTTTATATTTCCTTTAGAATATGATTTCTAATTTATCACTAATGACCTTTATGTGAGGTCGGTAGAGAATTGAAACAAGTTACATCACTTATACTCACACACGCACAGACACACACACACACACGCTATATGTATATATATATATATATATATATATATTATATATATTTATTGTTTTTTAAGTAAACTCGTATAGTAACACGAAAAAAAAAGGAAAAAAAAGTTTGTCGCCACTGAAGAAAAAGAGGAAGTTAATTGGAGCGATGTTATCTATGCAGGACACCTGTCTCCGTGTAATGCTGACAAAGTCTAGCCTCTCCATCGCTTCCCTCGCTCATTATCAAAACAACGGAACCTTTTAACTACAATATTATATGGAAAAAAAATATCAGAAATTAGTTTTAAAACATTAAAAAAACACAATATTATATGTCCCCACTCTAGTTGCGTTACAAAAGCATGTTCCTCAGCGAAGCGCGTCCCCTTACTTCCTCAAGAAGGACGACAATTTAAGACCTCGGTGTTTGTAACATGCGAGTCTATAGCACGCACTCGATTCTCTTAACAGTAACCTTGTTTTCTCTCTATTATTATTATTATTAATTTTTTTAAAACTAATTATTATATAAAAAAAAA
>KZ651240.1:671612-686083 GCA_001010745.2 Gerris buenoi
ATATATATATATTATATGCAACGGAACTATCATTATAGCAAAAATAAGAACAGTCAATACAGGCAATTAAATCTTTAGTAAAACATTTCTTTGACTTAATAATTAAAAAAAAAATGTGTATAAATATTAGGTTGTTGTTTCTCTCATCTTGTTTACATATTACATAGATGAAAATTAATATATTTAGTTTCGTTAGACCGTATCAAGAAATATCTTCGAATATGAGAGGAAAATAAATGCTTATAGTTAAGGTATACAAACAACTCTTAAAATAGGTGTACACATAATAATATCATTTATGTGGTATATGCTGAGAACATAATAATTTATAAGATAGCTTTGTACTACTTAATGACAAATAATAAGAACAACTAAGATTTGTTCAAATTAACTTCACTGTCAGATTATTGATCAGTTGATATGAATAAGTTATATCCATCCTAAGAATGGAACCTATTTGAAATTTTTAATTAAATTACATTTAAAAAAATATATATATATAAATTTGGTGTATTGGCTGATTGGCTGGTGTTTTCGTGAACTCATATTGCAAATATGAGCACTTTGACTTTGATTATTAGTAAACGTTGTGTGGGTTATATATTTAAAATATTAATTATATATTATTTATGTTTCAAAAATTTAATTCATAATCTATTGAGAAAATATCGGTCCGAGACAACTCAGACTAACTTTCTCATCTACGAGTTTCTTTATTAACTTTCTCAATTACTTACGCAAGTATTTTCAATTTACATTAGCTTTCGTATGTACATTTAATTATTATTAAACATTTCATCAAAATTTATCATAAAAATAACTTCTCCTGTGCAGGGGTTCGAACCCGGGCTCTCACCGTCCGCGTTTTAATCTATTTTCTCGGAAACCAGTTTATAGCGTCGGATTGGTAATTAAATGGACTAAATTATTAATTAAAATGGTCGGAACTGTTTTCGAAGAATATTTTTTTTCACTATTTCGCCTCGGAGTATGATTTTTCTGAACATGTAGGATGCCAAATTTCGTCAAAATCGCCCCAGTAGTACAGGTTCCAGGCGCCTGCACAGACGACAGACAGACAATTTTTAAGAAAAACACTTTTTTGGAATCAAGGGACCTCAAAACCTGTAAATCTATCAAATCGAATTTCGGGCAATCACAATACTTTCTCTTTATATAAGAAAGTAAAAATTGTTGATAAAGGATAGATCGTTCTATATTTTAGAACACTTTTACTTTTATGAATAGAATTGACGTCTGAAAGGAGATGTTACATTTATTTGATGATGTCCTAAATCCAAAATCCCTCTTTTCTAATAGACAATTAAACCTGGAGAACCCCCTCCCCTTCGCTCTTACCTAGTTACCCCTAAACTTAGTTGCCACATATAAACCTTGCAAAGGATGAAATCAGAAAGCTTCAACCATTAAACAATTGTTTGATTATTAATGGATTATATATTTTGTAACAAGGTGTAAGCCACTGCTTAATCTCAGATTCTATAGCATCTCTATAAGTAGGTATATCGAAGGAATACTTAAAACTTGGTATTTTTTACCAAAATATATATTTGAAAGATCAGACCCTGATCTGCATTGAGGTTTGCTTGAAAAATCACCTATTGATAAAAATCATCAGCTCGTTGAATCATGTTGGGTTGCACGAGCTCAAATGACCACAAAGCTACCAACTGATTAAGAATACAAAAAATAACAAAAGAAACTTCAAAAAGGGAAATGTGTTTCTTTTCACAAATTGATCAATGATTTCTCACACTCTTCTTTGACACAGTGATTTCTTTTCAGATAAATAGCGATATTTGCAAATTTCGTCCGTTTCAATTTGATTCTTAAATAACAAAAACTAAAGATTCAGTAGCAAATTTTTGAGACTACCGAGGAGTTTATAAACTAGGGACTGTTATTCTTCTTTAAACTTGGGGATATAATTCAACGTGTTGTTTTTTATGAAGCGACTGTGTTTTGAAAGCAAGGATGATGTTTAGATTTTATTGGAGTATAAATTGTGTCGGGTCGAAGGCTCCGTGACTTTTCTACAGTTTAAGAATTAAAAAAAAGAAGAAGAAGGGATTGTTGTGGTAGAAGGATCTGTGAGAAGTGTCACATACAGACTGACTGACAGGGGGAGAGCAATGTCTTGGGATAAGGTGAGACTGGAACCAAGCTGGTTTAAAGGGACCGAACTCCAGACTGGAGGCGCCTCCAAGACGCCATCTTACCTCGTGATCCAACAAACAGCCACCGCAATTACAGTAAAAATCAAGAGGACTCGTCGAGCAGTTGGACTCGGCGGGTGGAAAACCCGGTGATATATATACTCCAGGACCTCTAGCTACTTCGTGAACCTTAAGAAAACCAAAAGCATCTCTTCCGACCTTAACAATGACCTGAAGCAGGAACAATTAAATAAACATTATCCTTGGTCTTATATATCCACCGAGACTCCTCCACCTACGTGCTCATAGCATAGCTGAACCGAGGCGGTCATACTCGCGACCTGAACCGACCCCACAACGGAATAATGAGCTCGGACACGTCTGAATCAAACTCCCTTCCATCCATCGGCAAAAAAAATTGCATTAAAAAAATAAATTGAATATTTTCCTAAATGCATTCGACCAAGTTAAAAAATCTTTTTACCTTCCCATTGTTCAGCTGAAACTTCAAAATCCTAATATGGAAAAACAATTCACTTATAATGTTTATTCCTTTACTTCTATAAATCTTTATCTCGAGGATTGACATTGAATGTCGCCGCAACTATTTCATACATTTTTTTATTCTTTTTAAATAAATAAATTCCTTATTGACATCACAAGACCACCTCCAATAAGGCGATGTAGCCGACCGAGCCCTATAACAGCCATGTTCATTATTACCGACCAAGGATAGTGCCACAAATGGCCTTGCCGATTTTTACGTACTTCCCTGATTTCAACTTTTTCTTCTACTTACAGTGAATATAAAGCAAAATGTATTTTCCAGAATTAATTGTTCCCCATTCTAAACAAAATAATCAAAAAGCAATAAAAGTTAAGAAAATGGAAACGAGTGATCAGAGTTTAAAAATAATTTTATAAAGACGAAGAAGAAAAAAAAGAGAAGATAAAAACATATAAGACGTGAAAACGTGAGAAAAGAAGGTACGTTCTGGAAACATTAAAATTCTTATAAAATGAAATTCAGGACTAAAATGGGCTTGAATTCGAGTTTGAAGTAATTTTTTTCAACATTTATAATGCACATCATGGAAATCAGTTTTAGAGCATCTTCACTAAATGTTGAGGCATTTGTCAAAAATCACTTATTTGGATTCAGAGATTTTTTAAAACGAGTTCATTACTATACTGCATGCCATTACAAAATTCATTCTGTTTTACAGAGAATTGAAAAAGTAAAAAATAAAAAAATACCTGATTAAGAATTAGTTTTCCCCCAATAATTAATATCTCTATTAAAAAAATTATTGCACTGTCTGTATATTTATACGGTGGACCGAAAGCGAACAGAACACTAACGACTACGAGTACACAATTTTAGACCCGCTACTTTTTAAAAAATTTTTTTACAAAAAGTCCTTAAATGTACTGAAAATCTCTATTTACCTCAATGTTTTGAGCCTTCACAATAACTCTTCTATTAATATACAGTTATAGAACCTTTACGTGTGGAAAGAAAATAAAAATGTTAAAAACTAACTTTTTGCATCTATAAAAAGGCAATAAAAATAATCATAAAAAAATTGGTACGTACACTGTTATTACCTAAGGTGTAGAAGTAGGAAATAAATGTTAAGACAACTGCAAAAGAAAAAAATACTTTATGAATATTATGGAAATAAACCGATTCATAGCAATGGAATAATTGCTTATAATAATCAGTTTAATATAAGAATTGTTAATTATAGTAGAAGACGATTATTAGACCTATATTTTCCTATCGAAACTGTATAAGGTAAAACATAAGCTATGAATAGTGCTTAGGTGTAATATCGAGTTCAGTAGCCTTTTAAAGACCTACTAGGTGGTCAACACTTACCACGATGCTACCGGTTACCTTGCTTAACAATTCTAATGACCACTTACAAGTAATTTTTACTTGACCGTAATTACACTGTTGAACTATCTTCGGAGAATTACCGGAAAAATGAATAAATTATATTCGACAAACAAAAAATCAACAAAGACTGAAAAGAAACTGCTTATTATAAAACTGAATGTATTATTAGTTCTTTATGTCCGGTAAAAAAAGGAATAACACTTGGAAAGTTGAAGAATAGATAGAGGAATAAAAGAATAAAGTAGACAAGTGATAAGTTAATTTTATAGAAATTATAAACGTTTTTTTGTGCCAAAAGAACAAAACTCATGAAAGCATGAAGCAAGTCAATTCTTCCAGTTCCACGTAAAAAAATTAAACATCAGTAATATTCATCGCGTTTAGTATCTTTTTTAAATTATAAGTATCACAGAGTAGGAATAACAACTCATAAATATTTATAGGGATATATAATAACATCTTAACAATATATAAAGTCGATTTTTTACATTCTTTGCAAAGTGTAAATACTTAATATAATCTTAATCTGCCATTTATATTATAGCAATATAGCTTCTTCGCGTCCCATTATATTAAACAAATGGTCACATAATATATTTAAGTCAGTTTCAATTCCCAGTGGGGTTACACCTATATTTTTAAGCTGTATTATATTTCCACAGATTGTTTAAATTGTGCCTCAGTTACAGCTAAAGACCTAAATTAAATCATAGTTTACTTTTAGCGAATTTCCATTGGAAAAAATTCGCTAATGTTTTTAATTTTTGGTTTCCGAGCTTACCCAAGGTAACGGAAGCTACGCGTGATCGTTCTAAAGAACAAAAATATTTTGTCTGCAATTTAAAAAATTCCAAGACAGAAATCCGTCTCAGACATCAGGGAACTGTCTGTCAGGTGTTAGTCTGTCAGTTTGTGTGTCGCTAAATTTTTGCGAATGAACATATCATAAAAACAACACGTCCGATTTTAATGAAATTTGTAAGCTAGGTCATTATTGTTGGTCCCATATAAGTTTCAACCTTCTACGCTCATTTGTTTCTCCAACGCATGAGCAATGAGCACAAACATACATTTGTTTACACGTATTTCTTCAAAACGACTGATCTAATTGTTATGAGTTTTGGATGGTTTGTCAAAAGTATAGACCGCAGATAGCACCAGCTTAATTTTGACCGTCTGCGCTATTTAACTTTTGTACAATTCATGTTTTAATTCATATTAAAATATCAAAACAATTTTGACGAATTAGAAAAAAGAGGGAACAAAATTAAATAAATTAGACAATAATGTCTTGTAAAACCATAAAATCAATAAAGTACGTGATAGCAAGGAAGCAATGTAGCACACAAATTGGCAGTCTATTTTTCTAATCATCTGCTTTTAAAAGCAATGTTTAAAATAAATGTCAAATACACAAAGCCTAGCACTGACATAGGTAAATCTAATCAGAGTATAAAGTTAAAATGTCTTGTAAAGAAAAGTGAACAATATTTTTAGTTGAGTAATTCTTGTATGCAGAGCAAGGCTAGGTTGGACAATGAGCATAGAGTAAGAAAGAGGCTTTGCAGAGAAGAGAATGATAATCCTTTACTAATGAAATATAAGGTCCTAATGAGGGCTCCTTCATCTTGCTTTGTTGTCCAACTGCGGCCGACATTATTGTGGTTAAGCTACTTGTAGCGACGACGGCCCAATTGATTGGACTCGGTGTTAAGAGTGTCTCCAAAGTCCCTATAATACTCGGGCGTTTCCATGGAGACACGGTCCTGCCTTCTTCACCGACCCTCAAGGGACAGGGCTTAAAACAATAAGCTTTCTTGCAGGGAGACTTCTGCCTTTTCTTCTAACATTAACCTGCCCGCCCCTAGTACCCTCACCACCAGCTACTAATCAGTCTGCTAAATAATTTACTTGAGTAAAATTTTGATCCTAAATGATACTGAGCAAAGTAACCTCTACAAGAAAAAATTAATGAAACAAAGGTTCAATAAACAATTTACTGACGTATTCTTATGCCGAAAAAAAAAAAATGAGTTGAATAGGTTAATAAAAAGATCATTTGCAGTGGATTGATTGCCGGATTCCTACAATATAATCATCGAGTCATGATCTATTCAATAAAGACAAGATCGGAGCCTGGAGTTAAAGCAGGGCGTCAAGTTTTTTTTCACCTGAGCCGGTATGTGTTTGAATTTAATGGTGCTCGTATAAGGAATGTAGTGGACTACCGGCGGCAATAACCCACCACTTCCATCAGCTTCTCAAGAATGCCAGGAATCGTCTTTTTCTGTACAAAAAATCCAATATCTCTAGGTCCCCCTCGCCTAGCGCTTTTATCCTGCGGTAGGATAAGGAGAATTCTCTTATTTACCTGAATATTCTGATGCCCATTGTGTTCCCGATGCAAATAACTCCCGTCTTTTATCTTCCCCGGCCTTTTTACAGGACCTCAAACCAAAATTCCGACGGTTGTTCTATTCTTTCATTGAATTTCTTAGGCCTCACACTTCCAGTGCAATTCGTTCTAACCTGCATGACAGAATACTTCTTTTTAATATGTTCACCGATAATCTTTTCAATGGGCCCAAGAATTGGGGATGATATATTGCCCCTATATAAATTAATAAAGTAATTAGTATTTTCAATATTATAATTAATTACTTACGAATTTATTGAAAACAGTATATACTATATTATGTCATATTAGTATGGGATCAGGAAATTTAAACATCAATCGCGATGTTAATAAACGATTATAATAAAATTAAAATCAGAATCAGAGATAAGCAGTAGGTATGCTACTCAGAGATATGATCACCTGAATTATCTATAACAGGTCTGGGAGTTAACAGTTTTAAATTGTTTTTAAAACTCCTCATGGATATACTTACCAAAATAGTTTTCAGATGTAATAAAAACGAGACACTGTGAAACGTTGTGACTTATAAAAACGAGACACTGTGAAACGTTGTGACTCATAAAAATGAGACACTGAGTTAAAATGTGCGAAATAAGTACCCGTGTGTGATGCGTAAACATTAAAAAAAATAATATTTTATTATTTTTTTACCTCGCAACAAGAAGTACAGCATTCTCCTGTAATTTTCTTTTTGCCAAATCCCAAGCATGCATTTCTCTGTAAAAAAACAAAATAACAATTCCAAATCAATTCCAATATAAATAAAGTGAAACAAATTATTGATTATATTTTTGGGTGTATACCTTTACAGAGCCTCAGGTAACTCGTAAAGGAGTGCGTGGTTTTAATATCAATAAAGATAAACACCATCAGGCGTGGTCACAACTTCGTTTTTAACCATAGGTTTAGGTTCAATTATACCAGACCGGGTCCTCAGCTGCTGGTTTGTTCACCTAGCATCTCCACATATAAATGGGTAGCTGCTTATGTGAAGCGATGACTAATTGGATGTAAATTGTAAGGTTATGTAGGTGATAGAGCGACAGACTAACCCCGTGTCGTCCATTACATACAAGTGGATAGTTGTATACGCCCTTTGGCAGGCCTTGGCTCAACTCACGCTGTTACGCCATTGAGTTAGTTAGTTAATACCAGTACATAAAAGCTAGCTAAAGAATAATTAATTGAAGTGTTTTATAGGAAAATGATTAGGTAACATTTTTTATACAATTTATTAAGGTTGCTGATATTCCTAAAAGGACCATTATTTTTATTAAAAAATTAAAAATCAACTGTAATCCATTTCTAAATATGTAAATCATTACAATAGTTGTTAATAAGAAATGATAAACACCATGTTGTTTCTCAGATATTATATATTATATCGAGCAACTTATTTGAGCTGAAGAATGGAAGGCGTAGTTGAGCTGTAGGCAGGTATTGACAGTTAGTTTATAAGGTTTTGTGGGCACACTTCTTGCAAGTTTCATTAAAGCGAAGCTCCCTCATATTGATTTTGTTATTTGTTGTAGCGTCGAGAGTGGCTGCTAGAAAGTGTTTCCTAAAGGGAGAAGCAGAATACATTAGGAGAGAGAGAGGAGAAAGCTCGCTAAAGTAAATAACAAATGTAATTTCCAAGTGTAGGGCCCTGCTCGAGGTTTCCAAGGGTTAATTGTAAGGGGACAAGGGACAGGATCCTTGTAGGGCTCGCCGTGTTCCATTAAGCGTCGGTCCGATATAACGTGTCTTTGTAGCGGCATTTTGCCAAACTCCCGAGTACCTTTCGACTCCGGGTCATTTCCAGCGGGGAAATGACATTTACGTAGGAAACCCAGCACGAGAACTCGGTTATATATTCCGACGTACACGGTCGACTTGCAACGCTAACCGCTCCTTCCTACGTTTTATCCGCTACATCCGAACCAATAAAACCCCCGGCCGACACGAAAAAATACATCCGACCCTTTTTATATCCGAGTACAAGAACACAACTTTTCATTTAAACAACAACACTTTGGCAAGGGATTGTCCTCGAATTGATTTGTGAACGGTACGAAACAAGGCAACGGGCCCGGGGTATTACCGTTTTTTTTTTTTTGTTTTTTTATAAATCTTTTACCCGGCTAAACACGATACATATTTTGTTTCTGTATGATTTACAAAATACATTTTATATTTCTTTTTTTAATGTTTTGTTTCGGAGCGACTCTTTTCTGTTAAACCGTTTTTACATTCTTGTTTCCATAAATATCTCCGGGTAAAACCAAAAAATTGTTTAAAAGACCCTCATAACAATACAAGGGTCCTTTTAATCCTATTGTTTTGTGTCAGGAAGATTCATATTATTTTGTGCTTCCATATGTATAAAAAAATATTTTTTAGTAAAATTTTTGCCATTCTGAATCAATGTGTTATTTCTTCCTAATGTTTTTTTTTAACATAACATACAACACCGTGGACTTAGTGTCCTTTCCAAAGTTGTATTCTTGGAGTTCAATGAAATCGTGTCTGAGGAGAAATATCGAAACTACGACAGTTTGCTCATTGTGAGTTGAAGGGTGATGTTGTGAGGAGACAGGAAGAAGGTGAGAAAGTGTCAGGGGAAGGTGGAAATGTTTGATATTTGGCAGGGCTGGGTGTGGGGTCGCGTCACGAGATGACCGATGAGACTTCAAACTCGTACCTTTACAATGTGCTGCTAGCGGGCCTCTGTTAACTTCGGCAAACAACAAGCTCGACAGGCCCACGATGAATGGGTCTTGCAGGTAAACAAAAGCCAAGTGTCTTGCCAACATTTAGCCTTCTACTTTCTTTTCCCATATCCGATTTTTTGCTTAATCCCTTTAGATTTTGTTTGTACCTGTTTCATTTACAATTGTGAACTTAAAGCAATGTTTTTTTTGACAGGTTTGCTTAAAAAAACAATATTGGGCTGGGGGATTTTAAGTTACAGCCCTACTGTGAAGTTGAAAAGGACGATAGTGTAAATACAAAGTCGGAAACATGTAATGGATATTCAGATAATAAAGTAGCTATATTATCCCATGTAAGCTATTCATCCAAACTTCCACTAACTCATCGAGATGGACAACAATCGAAAATTATTAACCCTAAAAGATCTAGGATCTAATAATCTACTGTAAAAGATAATTATTTTTGTCTAGATGTATAGTTACTAAATTAGTAGGTATATCTAATTTAAACTAGAGGATCTTCAACTTTTCCTATAATAATTCTCATTAGTGGGAATAATTTTCTTAAACATCGCCAACTTTGAAATTAGTGCAGAACCTATGTTAGAATTAGATGTAACCTTCATACTCAGATGCCTAAGATTTTAATTTCAGTTCTAATAGTTAAAACAGAGTGATATTAAGTTCTACGGCAACAACATTTGGTGTGACCGAGACATTTTCATTCAGACATTTTTCCAATATTGGGCTTGATTGCTCAAAATGAAACATGTGAATAAACTTAATTCATTCACGTTAATAGATAATTATTAGTTATTTTGTATTGCTTATTTATAATATTGTACGTATATACTAAACGTTTTTATTATAAATAAATATTAATACATACGAAAGATATATATTAATAATAAATTAAATACAATTAAATAAATAATTATTATTATGAGCTATATCTAAACAGTTGAACTTAATGAATAAGTAGGTATTTTGTTAAAATTAAAAAAAAAAAGGTTAACAAGCAATTAATGAAATAAACAGAACGTTACATCGAAACATAATTATCCTACAAACACTGAGTATAAAGAAGAAAAAAACAATTAGCAAAGGAAAGACAATGAAAGAATCCGCTCTATTGTTCTAGCACAGGTTTTAAGATGGTAGCTGAGTTCACACAGCCGAGATCTGCTATCGCTATGCATTTATGATTGTTGTCTCGCAAGAATTGTACAGACACTGTATGAATAGCTCCCGGGGAATAACTAACTAGTTAACTAAACACATTAACACAACCTCACAAAGAATTGCAATCATTATTCTTATTATGCTATAAACATAGCACTTTTGTTTCTTTTATCTTAAAATGCTCTATTGGAAATATTAATAAGTATGAGAATGTCAAACGACTTAAGAATAAATTTAATTTTTAATCATTAATATTCAGTTTAAGTTAGTTATATTTCAAAGAATATTATTCTATAACAATAGAAGCTTCTTTTATAATTTTTTATACATCATTATTATTGTTATTATTATAATTTAAAAAAAAAAAAAATCTTAAGAGCATGAAATTGGAGAGGGGGCTTAAAAAAGAATTTTCAAGGTTAATACAATATCACAAAAACTAAGAAATTTGAAAAAAGGCCTTAAACCATCCCTTATACATAGATACCTCCTGGCCCTTCCCTTAGGTTTCTATCCAGGAGCTGAAGTGTTGCGGGTCTGGAAAAAAAGGAGGTCTGCAAACCAGCATAGCAGGAGTAAACGAGTGAAATGATGTTGGGTCTATCTCTGAGGCGGCCACACAACTAAAGAACCCGTTTGAAGATGTTTCATTATCCCCTCTCTCGAATAACGCACGCGTCTTTCCAAACCATGCGATATCACTAAGTGATACCTCCCGCCACTCAGTTGAAAATGCTAGATTTCACCTGGTGATACCTCCGCAGTCAAAGGGTTTATTTATTTTTATTTTTTTTTGTGAGTGTTTTTCTTGGGTTTATAAACTATCGTCAAGAAACATTACAATTCTTTTGCAAAGCTCCAATAGGTAGATGCCCGCCCCATGGATCAAAAAATCCTTTGAAAAATTCCCAAATTTGAAACTAGAGACCCACCCATTCATTCCCTTGATGTCTAATCGCATCCCATGGTTAAATTGAAAATGGTTTTTATTCGAGTACTTACATCCTAGATATTATGCTTAATTAACTTAAATTTATAGCCACAAAAAATGACAATTTTTTGCTCAATTCCCCTTCCTTTTTTTACCATACCCCTATTTTCCCCCTTATGGATTAAATTTTAGAAAAAAATAAATTATACCAATACAATGATTTTATTGCAGAGTTCCAAAGGAGTAATGGTAATTATGTCAGTGAGAGAGCATGATTTAATGTTGCTGCTAACTTGAATTAAAATTGCTAATTGAAAAAAATCCTTTCACAAAAGCTGGTTCATATCATAAAAGGTTCATATCTAAATTCTGGTTCATATCTAAATTCTAAATTTATACAATCTAGTAATATTGATTCTGGAGATATCGTCGTAGAATTTTGCATATAAATACCCACCACTTTGATAAAGAAGGCGGATCGTAAAAGGACTTATTAACGATAACCTTAGGCTAAGAGAAACCTTCCTACTACAAAATATCATGGCTATTGGTCTAGTGGTTCCAGAGATATCGTGATAAGTCAGGGAATCAGTAAAATAAGAAGCAAAAGTAGTTCATATCTAGTACAAAACTCGATACTAGTTTTGGGGTATTATAGTCTTTAGTCATGGTGTAACTCTTATGTCAATAAAAGCAAGGACTTTTTGCTGAGCATCTCAGTAATATTAGAATCTGCTGCTAGAAGTTGAACCAGATATTTTAGTATAAAAATGTTGGGTGCACTTATACAATTATTTTACTAGAAAATATGTGAATAAAGCTTAAAGAGGACAAATAATCTATTTATTGTACTGCTTATAAGTTATAAGGTAGAAAAAACAAAATAACAATTCCAAATCAATTCCAAAATAAATAAAGTGAAACAAATTATTGATTATATTTTTGGGTGTATACCTTTACAGAGCCTCAGGTAACTCGTAAAGGAGTGCGTGGTTTTAATATCAATAAAGATAAACACCATCAGGCGTGGTCACAACTTCGTTTTTAACCATAGGTTTAGGTTCAATTATACCAGACCGGGTCCTCAGCTGCTGGTTTGTTCACCTAGCATCTCCACATATAAATGGGTAGCTGCTTATGTGAAGCGATGACTAATTGGATGTAAATTGTAAGGTTATGTAGGTGATAGAGCGACAGACTAACCCCGTGTCGTCCATTACATACAAGTGGATAGTTGTATACGCCCTTTGGCAGGCCTTGGCTCAACTCACGCTGTTACGCCATTGAGTTAGTTAGTTAATACCAGTACATAAAAGCTAGCTAAAGAATAATTAATTGAAGTGTTTTATAGGAAAATGATTAGGTAACATTTTTTATACAATTTATTAAGGTTGCTGATATTCCTAAAAGGACCATTANATTATACAAAAGGCACTATACAAGAAGGTTATACTAAGTATATGAAAAGCACCATGCAGGAAGGTTACAGTGTCTATAAGAGGCACCCTACAAAAAGTTTACATAGTATACAAATGGCACTATACAATGAAAAGCACCTTACAGGAATGTTGCAAAGTTAATAAAGGGTGCCCTACAAGAAGTTTACAAAGTACATACATACGTGTAAGGCACTATACAGGAAGGTTACACAGTACATATCTGAAAACCACCATACAGGAAGGTTACAAAGTTAATAAAGGGCACCCTCAAGAAAGTTACCAAAATACAAAAGGAGCCACGCAGAAAGGTTACATAGTCTATAAAAGGCAGCCTACATTAAGGTTAAAAAATAATAAAGGGCACCCTGCAAAAATGTTATACAAAGTCTATAAAGGGCACTATGCAGGAAGGTTACAAAGTCTCTAAAAGGCATCATGTAGGAAAGTTACATAGTCTATAGGGCCCCACATGTGGATGTTTGTTGTTTATCTTGGGTAGGTTGTCCAACATTTTGCAACTTGCAAATAGGCACCTTTAGATAATTTTCACCTATATTAAAAATAAAAGCAAGCATTCACTTTTGAATGCCTTTAATTCAACGGGAATACCTAAGCTGAAAACATTTTTTGTTTATAATTTAGAATAAATTAAAATTTATTATTATTATTAAGTTGATATTTGATTTTCCATGTACCTAGATATGATACATGATTTTGCTAACAGAATACTTTATATTTATTGAGAATCTAAACTGCCAGTTAGCCTAAACTTTTTAAAGCTATGTTCTCTTAATCTATCGTATATTCTTCATATTTCATCCTATTCTTCAAATCCTTGCATAAGTTATCATTTGATTAACTTTCTTAAGAATGATTTTATTTTTTAATATTTTACTAAATTATATTCAATTTATAAATAAAGGGAAGATTGTACACAGAAAATAAACGAAGAAGACAATAACTTAAGTAAATACTCACAAGATGTACTTGAGTTCAGAAAAAAAACTGTGTCGAAATGTATAAAACAAAAACAAAAAAATCAATTGAAATACATCACCTAATACATTTACAAACACATGATTAATTATTTTGAACACTTTTTTCAAATTAAGAAGTGCATTTATTAACAAGATTTCACGAAAACTAATTGATAAAAAGACATGTAATAAAAACAACATGGCTGCGGAACTAAAACTAACACATGTTTTCCCGGCTACCAGCACTACCAACACACAAAAAGAAAATAATCTAAAATTAATAATTATGATAATAAATTATAATTAATGAAAATTATTATAAATAATAAATGAGTGAAGTATATTAATTAATCATTTTAATATAAAACAATTTTAGTTTAACAGATAATATAAAACTAAAGTATTTAGATATATTAATTTATTTATTTAATATGTTGTTTAGTTTATCGGGATAACCTCTATTTACTGTACGTTCAGAAAAAGTAATATCCAATAATATTATTTTTAAGATATTTGCATTTTAAATATCTAATGGATTTTTAATCTACATAATAGTAAAGTATTTGATAAAATACTAATAGCTCAGTCAATAAAGGCCAAAAACAGGCTGTACCCGCAACTGATTAGGGGAAATATGGATTTTTTCCTGATGATAGACCATGATAAGAGGTACATTCTCTCAAAAGTCCCCAATTCTCCCTCTTGTGCTTCCCCCCCTATCCCCTCTTAAAGTTCAAAATTTACTTATTT
>KZ651241.1:0-22303 GCA_001010745.2 Gerris buenoi
GTAGGTAATCTCTTCTACATTAATAAGACATTAATAAAAGAAGATTGGCAATTAAAAGGAAGAGAACACTAACTTCAAGATAAAGAATAAAATGAAGATTAAATACACGTTACTCACATTATTATGACAATAAAAAAACACTTAAAAATTAATAATGTTTATCAGAAAGTTGGTTATCTGATAAGAAATGAGTTTATATATTATGAGTTAGTAAAAATGGTGTAATAAAGACACGACAAGTATAACGTCTTTTGTAATGAAGACTTATTCAATTTTCCTTCCTCTTTATGAAGCGATAAAAATTTGGATTTATATCCCGGTAAAATGGCTTCTTCATGAGGTCATATTAAACAAGGCATGCTTACCACTTCGTTTCTTTTTGTACCTTGAGACAAAAGAGAAAATATTTTCCTATTTTGGAAGCATATTCATCTCGTTTAGTTCTTTATGGAAAAGACGTGAAAATGTATTTTACTAGCTTAAGAAGGTTGTTTATTACACTTTTTTTTTTAAAAAAAAAGAAGTTTCCACCTGTGTATTTTGTAAATAAAACAAATTTTGCGATGCCAAAATATCATGCTTCTCATCATAGACTCATTTGGTTAGCTTAAGACTTTAAGGATTCTAGGAAAGTTAATGATACCTTATATTCTTGCAAGGGAAAATAAAAATGTTAGCGAGTATAGTGTTAACTAAGTCAAGGTAAACGGAGGTCAATCGTGTATTTTGCAACAGGGACCAATGGAATCGTGTAGTAAAAACGTGAAGATAAGGAAGCGCTTTTTGGTATAGATGATCAAACTTGGTACTGTCTATGCTGGAGACGCAATTAAATGTATAACTAGTGAATGCTTACGAAACAGTTTAGTTAATATCTCTAGGAATAGTTTATTCTCGGATGGACAGCAGTATAAAAGAGGGCTTGGATTATTATAAGCCAGGATGTCTATAATAGAGTACTTTGACTGGTTTATGATGGGATGCCATAATAGAGTGCTTTGGCTGGTGGATGCAGGGAAGTCTATAACAGAGAACAGAGTGCTTTGACTGGTTGATGCTGGGATGCCATAATATATTGCTTTGGTTAGTGGATGCTGGGATGTCTATAATAGAGTGCTTTGACTGGTTGATGNGCACCATTTGACTGGACTATCAAGCCAGAAAAAAGAGAGAAGGGTATTTTTTATAGTGAAAAAAACTTTAAGGGGGGGGGGGCATAAAATATAGGGGGCATCACTAGGTTCGCTTGCCCCACCAAGATAAAATACTTGTGTACGCCACTGAACATAGACCAAATTAAGCAAACAATGGAGGGTATAATAAATCAAAATAATATCCTTAAAGAGGAAATTTGCCAATTAAAAGCAAGTAATCTACAACTTACAAAAAAAAGTAGACGATCTTGACAATAGGGGCAGAAGAAATAATTTACTTTTCTGGGGAATGGAGAACACCGAAAAAGCAGATTGTTGTGATTCAATAAAAAAAATTTGTAAGGATCATCTGAAGTTGAGCTATAGCCCTATAATAAATAGAGCCCACATTCTCCGAACGTCTGGTCCAAAAAAAGCTGTCATTGCCCACTTCCCAAGAGACGAAGATATTTTTAATATTCTGCAGAATTGTAACAAACTAGCGGGCACAAACTTTAGTGTACAGCGAGATTTCTCAGCTATAGTTCGAAAAAAGAGGGCAAGCCTTTTAGCCTTACAGCGGGAAGTCAAAACTAACACTCAAAGCAAGGTCAAACTGAACATGGATCAGCTTTTTATAGACGGTAACAGGTTTACGATGAATGAAACTTTGGACGGCATTGTTTATAAGGATGAATGCGGTTTTGAAAAATTCATTATCTTAACTGGTCTGGACGCCGCTAGTATATAACATAGTTATGGAAGAAATATTTCAAAAAGAAAATGACGGAACGACAGGGTAAATAATCTAAACGGAAGGCGATTAAAAAGAAAGAAAGAAAATAAAAAGAAAATAGAAAATCTTAAAAATATAACTATTGGTTTCTGGAATTGCGGAGGCTATCAAAATTTTGTGGAGAACAACGAGGAATTCACGCGGTGGGATGTAACATGTCTATGTGAAACCTGGAGTACAAATGAAATAAAGGCACCGACGGCTGAATCGTGGATCAACCATCAGATCGTTTCTACACCGGCAATAAGAGAAAAGAGCAGAGGACGAGCCAGCGGCGGACTCACCACACTTATTAAAGACAATATTACAACCACTACTATCGAGAAAAACGAATATTGGGTATTTACCAAACATAAGTGTTGCAACTATACAGTATTACTAGGCAGTTTTTATTTTAAACCTTCATTAGCTACAGAATTTATTTTTGATTTACTTGAGGTTACTCTATTTTCTATAATTAATCATGAGACAGAAGATATTTTTATTTTAGGGGAGGATTTTAATGCCAGGGTTGGTGGATTGAACTCTGTTGTTCCGGATGTTGATAATCGGGGGAATTTGTTTAATGTTCGAACACACTTGGATGACAAGGCGGATAAACCGCGGGAGGGAACTGTGTGAGCTACTCGAGGGTCTCGGCTTTGTGTTACTTAATGGAAGGTCGGCTTCGGACAGTCCAGGCAGCTTCACATCTATTAATTGGAACGGACAAAGTACGGTGGACCTCGTATGGTGTAGGATGCCTGGTCTGGCCTTAGTTAAAGATCTTAAAGTAGTAGATATCCTCGAGAGCTCAGGGCACTTCCCAATCGCTCTTGATTTAGATATCGACTGTCAGGTAACTTCAGAAAAAAGCCAAAGTTCTGTTATTAAACTTGATAGGTTTTGCTGGGATGTAAATCAATACACTGGATATGTGAAAAACTTAAAAGAAATAATAATGAAATATCCGATCTGTTTAGAAAATAATTCGTCGGACGACATAAATATGTATTTAATTAACTCGATAAAAAATGTGGCGGAAAAGTTGGGCATGAGAAAATATATAGAAAACAGAATTGGATTTTCAAATACCTGTATTAATCGCTTCCGAAACGCGTGGTTTGATAAAGAGGGTAAATTAAAAAAAAGGGGAGGTAAGGAGGGCTACTAGAAAATGAAGAAAAGAATCCTTCAATGAACCGTTTAAATCCGAGCTTAAGTCAAGACTGAATGAATACACTAGATTACTACGGTTTAAAAAACGCAGTTATAAACAAGACATAGTAAACAAACTCTCCAACGTGACTGACAACAAAGAATTCTGGAAAACTGTAAATAAATACAGAAAGAACAACAAAAATAAAGGAGCTTTAATAGGTATACATGAATGGGAAGGGTATTATAGTCAATTGTACCATGACCCAAAACAAATAAAGATTGTCGAGCCTTGTTTACATCAGCATAGCGACCCTGACCTTGACTCTCCGATATCCCGAGACGAAATAATCAGTGCATTAATTACTGCCAAAAGTGCTTCGGCCCCCGGCACAGACTGTATCGGTTATGATTTTTTCAAAAACCTTCCTTCAGAAGGGATAGATTATCTGGAAAGTTTTTTTAATATGATTTTAATATAAGAAAAAACACCCGGTGACTGGTCGAAAATAAATACGATCTTATTATTTAAGAAGGGGGATATAAACGACTTAAATAATTATAGAGGAATATCTCTGATTAATTGTGTTACAAAATTGTTTACTACCGTCTTGAAAAACCGCCTTTGCTCTTGGACTGATAAATATAAATTATTACCTGAGTCTCAATCGGGATTTCGAAAGGGTCGGAGCTGTTCAGATAACATCTTCATTTTGAATTTCCTTATTCAAAACCACATAAGACTTCCTAAAAGAAAATTGCACATAGCTTTTATCGATTTCAAAAAAGCTTTTGATAGTTTAAATCATAATTTATTGAAACAGAAACTAATAGAATTGAAGTTAAGCTCTAAATTTATCAATATTTTGTCAAGTATATACGGGCAAGCGACAACTAAGATATGTTACAATGGGGAAACATCCGATGAGATACCTATCTCAAAAGGTGTATTGCAAGGCGAAATTTTATCGCCCTCATTATTTAACCTGTTTATTAGCGACATTGATATTTTCTTTAAAAATAGGGGATTTGAAGGGGTAAGTGTAGACGGACATACCAACGTGGCTATCTTGGCCTACGCCGACGACCTCACTATTATTGCTGACTCTGTAGTTCAACTAAATAAGGCTCTAAATATTCTTGATGAGTACTGTCATGTAAACGAACTGTCTGTTAATATTAACAAAACAAAAATTTTGACAGTCTCAAAGGGAAAATTGTCTGAAAATCGGCCGAGGTGCTACTATATAAATCAGGTGATAGAAGAAGTTGGTAGCTTTAATTATTTAGGCGTATGCTTCAGTAGACGAGGAGTATTCGAGGAAGCTGCAAATCAGGCAGTAGCACGAAGCAGAGCTGCTTCTGGAGCTGTTAGACAGACCCTGGCTAGAGCAGCTAACAGATCATTCCAAGCGACAAAACAAGTGTACAACGCATGCGTCTTGGGTACTCTCCTCTACGCCTCACCTATATGGTCGCTAAGATACATCGATAAGTTAGAGTCCGCTCAAAACCATTTTTATAAGACCTATTTTTCATTGAAAATCAACACGCCACATTATATCGTTAGGAAAGAGTTTGACTTAAAACATGTAGCCACTAAAGTCATGAGACAAACACTAAATTTTATTAATAAAATTCACGGCTTAGAAAACGGAAGCCTACTGAAATCTTGCCTTAATCGTTTAACATATTTAGATTCATTAGGAACTAATAGTATAAAATATAATTGGGTGTCTCAGGTAAAATCTATCCTAGAAAAAACTAATATAGATTTTCAAACAATATTCTCCTCCCCACTTAGTAACGAAGCAATAGACAGTATAATTTCCAATTACTCTAACATTTTAGAACAACAAGACTTACTAAATATTCAGAAAACATCCTACTCCAGTTTATATCCAGTACTCAATAGTTATAATGACACCGAGAATAATTACTTAAATACAGACAACCACAACACATACGCTACACAACGAGTCCTCGCGCAGCTAAGAACATCCGGACATGACAGTATAAAAATTATAGTTAAAGGCATTCTTTATATAATAAAAACTAAGGAAATGTGCATGGTTTGCAATATGAAAGAACCGGAAACTCTGGCTCATATATTTCTAAGATGCCCGATTTATCAGCCACAAAGAAAAGCATTTTTGCCGATGCATCTTGTTGGTGACGAGTGGTTAGATGAAACCAATGTAGCTTCGATATTAGGTGCGGGATCTCTCACCAGGCAAGCAGCATCAAAAATCTTTTATTTCATTGTAAATACTTTAAAAATAAGAAGTTTTATGCTAAATGAGTAGTTATCATCTTTCTAATATTTATTTTTCTACTACTGTATTATTTCATTATTATTAAGATTTATTATTATTTTATACATATGTATTGTAAACATAACCCCTTTGTAAAAAAGCTAACAGCTTTATATACAAATAAACTATTATTATTATTATTATTATATTATATTAAAGAGTAGGTAATCTCTTCTACATTAATAAGACATTAATAAAAGAAGATTGGCAATTAAAAGGAAGAGAACACTAACTTCAAGATAAAGAATAAAATGAAGATTAAATACACGTTACTCACATTATTATGACAATAAAAAAACACTTAAAAATTAATAATGTTTATCAGAAAGTTGGTTATCTAATAAGAAATGAGTTTATATATTATGAGTTAGTAAAAATGGTGTAATAAAGACACGACAAGTATAACGTCTTTTGTAATGAAGACTTATTCAATTTTCCTTCCTCTTTATGAAGCGATAAAAATTTGGATTTATATCCCGGTAAAATGGCTTCTTCATGAGGTCATATTAAACAAGGCATGCTTACCACTTCGTTTCTTTTTGTACCTTGAGACAAAAGAGAAAATATTTTCCTATTTTGGAAGCATATTCATCTCGTTTAGTTCTTTATGGAAAAGACGTGAAAATGTATTTTACTAGCTTAAGAAGGTTGTTTATTACACTTTTTTTTTTAAAAAAAAAGAAGTTTCCACCTGTGTATTTTGTAAATAAAACAAATTTTGCGATGCCAAAATATCATGCTTCTCATCATAGACTCATTTGGTTAGCTTAAGACTTTAAGGATTCTAGGAAAGTTAATGATACCTTATATTCTTGCAAGGGAAAATAAAAATGTTAGCGAGTATAGTGTTAACTAAGTCAAGGTAAACGGAGGTCAATCGTGTATTTTGCAACAGGGACCAATGGAATCGTGTAGTAAAAACGTGAAGATAAGGAAGCGCTTTTTGGTATAGATGATCAAACTTGGTACTGTCTATGCTGGAGACGCAATTAAATGTATAACTAGTGAATGCTTACGAAACAGTTTAGTTAATATCTCTAGGAATAGTTTATTCTCGGATGGACAGCAGTATAAAAGAGGGCTTGGATTATTATAAGCCAGGATGTCTATAATAGAGTACTTTGACTGGTTTATGATGGGATGCCATAATAGAGTGCTTTGGCTGGTGGATGCAGGGAAGTCTATAACAGAGAACAGAGTGCATTGACTGGTTGATGCTGGGATGCCATAATATATTGCTTTGGTTAGTGGATGCTGGGATGTCTATAATAGAGTGCTTTGACTGGTTGATGCTGGGATGCCATAATAGGAATAGGAATGCTTTGGCTGGTGGATGCTGAGAAGTCTATAATAGAGTGCTTTGACTGGTTGATGCTGGGATTCCATAATAGAGTGCTTTGGTTAGTGGATGCTGGGATGTCTATAATAGAGTGCTTTGGCTGGTGGATGCTGGGAATTCTATAATAGAGTGCTTGACTGGTTGATGCTGGGATTCCATAATAGAGTGCTTTGGTTAGTGGATGCTGGGATGCCATAATAGATTGCTTTGGCTGGTGGATGCTGGGAAGTCTATAACAGAGAACAGAGTGCTTTGACTGGTTGATACTGGGATGCCATAATAGAATGCTTTGGCTGGTGGATGCTGGGAAGTCTATAATAGAGTGCTTGATTGGTTGATGCTGGGATTCCATAATAGAGTGCTTTGGTTAGTGGATGCTGGGATGTCTATAATAGAGTGCTTTTGCTCGTGGATGCTGGCGTAGCTGTAATTGAGTGCTTTCACTGGCAGTTGCAGGGACCACAGTATAGAAGGGAGTTTGAACCTGTTTATAATTAGGTAACTGAATAAGGGAAATAAAAGAGACATGTGTTTAAAGTTTCTCTGCCTACTATTTTCGTTTTCCTTCTGCTGTAAGCTTTCATTAGGAAAAGCACGGAGAAAAGAGTTAGTAAATACGTTTTAACTTGTTACTGCCTCTTTGGATAAAGGCATTGCTTCGACATAATTCCATTTCGATGTTCTCATATTTGTATTTGTAAAACAATTTACGTCTAAAGTCGAGATCGAATTTAGTTCAAGAGCACTTAAAAATAAATGTTTATTACGGATAAGTATAGCTACATAAGTGAAGAGGCTTCAATTCGATTAAGAATTTCAACTATACAGTTTAATCAGTTGATCCACGGACAGACAGATTAATATTATTATTAGATAAATTAGGTCTGAGACTTGACTCGACAGATTAAGTTCGTCTTGTAACTTCGCGCTCATCAAGATGATTAACATAACACCCCAGGCGGTTGTTAAAGTATTGAAAGCAAAACTTTGGGCTCGAAATCCTTCGTGTTATACAAATTTCACCGGCAAATCAATATTGTTAAGTCTACTAATTGCTCCTTATCAGTAAATTTTAACACTCCTCTTCTGGCAGACCAAGTACAAAACATTAGCGATTTAACAACTATGTACTTATTTAATCAGTAATTGCTATTAGGGATAACCATTGGCAGAAGTGCTGACTATATTCTTATTAACAGACAAGGTCAAAATAATTGTCTTTAACTGGTAGTACCACGGTTTAGTAATTACCGGTCTTTTTCTAAGTTAAAGAAACAATTATTTTCAGGACCAAATTAGTTCCAAAAAATATCCTCCGGGTCCTTTTTTTATTTTAAGCCAGACTAAAAAAGGATAAGGGAGTTAGATGTCAGGTCAGGATAAAGAGACACTCTACTGTTGTGATCTGATTCAGGTATTCCATGTTAAGGTATAAAGAAAATAGTAAAAAACAAGATAGACCTTTAGATTTTTTTAAAAATACAAAACAATTTATCCTTGTTTGATTTATCTCCAATTTATCTTCAAAATGAAAAAGTTTAATAAATTCCTATTCCAATATAGCAAGGATTATATAAATAATGAATTTTCTAAGATATAATACTTATAATAAAATTGAACTGATAATTTGAATCTTGGTTATAAATATGGTGTGAAAAATTTAATTCGTTACTCATGATTTAAGTGTAAGAAGTTTCAATTTTGTTTTTTGAACCAGTAGTGTATTTAACTTGGTGCGTAGGCTTCCGCGGGTAGACTCGTAATAAACAGCTTGGTTTTCCGGTGAAATCCACGTCACGAAGGGGTTGAAATTCGACGTTTCGCTTCCACTACTGGAAGCATCTTTAAAGGTGTGGTGCATCATGATGTTGACAAACACAAGATAAAGTCCAGTTTAGATAGATAAAGTAAGTACAGTAAAGTCAGAGTATCTGTCCGAAGTAGTTAATTAAAATATTTAACTAAGTAGTTAGTATGTAGTAAGTTTAAGAATCGTTTGCAGAAATCAACTATTGCACTAGTTTTCTGTTGCATACCTCGAATTGGTTTCTGATACCCTGTTGTGTTTGCCATTTGATAAATTCAGCAAGGGTAAGGGGTCGAGTTCACTAGCAAAATAGAAAAAATGTATTGACCTTTTTGGTCATAAATCTTTGAATATTTTAAAATTTCATCCACTAAATTTATTACTTTCCTAAATATAATGTCAATTTACTTTCCTCAAATTTAACTTTTTAACATTAATTATGTAAAATATAGTTAATATATTCAGTTTGTTTTGGAAAATACCTTAAAAATGTATTGGAATATATATATAAATATTTTTTTTGTCTCATGAATGTCAAATTTTATTTTTTGCTTCCGAGGTTAAACCGCAAGTACTGTGATCATTTTACATTTTCATTTTCTGTTTTACATTTTTTGAGGTGATAAATTTCTATTGTAAACATCAGGCTTCAACATTTTAGGTCCCGTGTCTGTCTATGGGTTTGTTTGTCATTTGGAACATTTGTGCAAACCAAAATATCTTAATTTTGGATTGTAGGTCGGAATTAGCCCATTGTAGGAAATTTATATGCACTTAGAGAGTTTTTACAAATTACAGGAAATTTCAATCAATATTTAATATTAATAATATTTAATTTGTGTAAAAAATTATTCAAATATTATATAATTTTCAAAATTTTCATTCAAACTTAATGTAATGTATAATCTGAACAACATTTCCAATCAAGCTTAATAAAGTTTAACTCACAATTCCCCTCTTAACGCATACATTCATACATTATTATACCAACATTATCAATATATATTGTATATACACGTATATATTTATTTATATATTCATACATTATTTGGAAATTTGAGTTTAACCTGGAAAGCTAAACGGCTTAACATAATATCCTTGCGTATAATTTAATCCTAAAATAAATATAATAAAATGTAATCCTATTATTTAAACCTATCTTTAGACCTATAAGCTCACCAAATGGAACTAAAAATAGATATTCAATTGTAAAATGGGCTCAAATGGGCTTAAAAATCAAGAGAGAAACGGAGTACATTCATTGAAGTGGTTTAAATGCGCACAATACCGCATTAAACAGAGTGTGCAAACAATAATATGAATAAACAATAAGATAAAAGGCCAGTGACTTGAAAATGTAGTAGGTAAAAATATGTTCAGGGAACACTTTTGATTCTGTTTTTCACCCATCTTAAAAACTACTAGTGCAAATTTTTAGAAATGTCTATTGCATGTCGAAATTTTACCCCGCACATATAGGGTATATATATATATAGGGTCCTATATTAAGGCGAATATACATATGCCATCAAATTAGGGAAGTAGCATGCATGCCAAAAGAGGGTATTTGTTAGTAACTGGCATACCAATGTTTTTTATTAAGTTTTTATCTGCTTGCTTGTCAGCTACAGTATATCTACGTGCAAGTAGCTGGGATGATTTTGTTTAAGCTACATGCATGTATTGTATATATCCGCCTTTAATCTCAAACCATTGGACGTTTAATGTAAAATGCAAATAAATGTAACCCTTTAAATTTCCCAGTGGGTTCACATTATTGCGTTGTTTAATATTTGATTTTACTACAGGATATCTTGTACAGACAATTTTCTGACTTAATATAACTATTGGAAAAAATAACTAGTCTATCTAGAAGGGCTTAAAGTGACGCAGATACGTTTTATTGAACCCGACCTCTCCAGCGCCCTCTAATACCAAAAAGGGTGTTTTGGATAATGTACCCTGTTACCAAAAGTACTTTTTTTTACATAAAAACCACACCGAATAAACAATATCCCATCTTGTAGAAGAAACGTTAGAGATGGTACCCTACTTTGAACTTTTGTTCGATCCAAAACCCTCCAAGTGGATTAGTTACTCTCCAAGTTGAGTTATTTCATTTTTCTTCTTATGTTTAAGGGTTTATTCAATTATTGGTGAAGGTAGGAGGAGAGGGTTGGATATTTTATGGTAAAGGTGCGTAATTAAGAGAAAACTTAATCCAATTTAAATTGAATTATTACTGGGTTTTTCGTATGAACACTCCGAATTTGGGCCATACTTGATTCAGACTTTTTTGATATTGATAATGTTTAATACTCAAAACAAATTATTAGTAGTAACTATAGTTTGAGATCTCATTTAACATAATTTTTATACTTATGCGATCCTTTGTCCAATAATAACACGCAAGGAATTTATGTGTAACACTAATTAGCACATCTAACAAGCCTCGTTCATTATACTTAATGAATTTGATAATTATAATCATAAGTCAAGAGAGATAAAGTCTCTTGTTAAGTCAAAGTTTGCTGTTTAACTTTGGACTATTAACTTAGTTGGAGTTGAGTTAAATTCAGAAGAACTTTGTAGACAGTCACTTGGCTTAAATTAATCTGCTCTTTTAAAATACGGTCTTTTTAAAAAAGAATAATTGACGGAAGTTCTACTATTTCATCAAGACTCCTAATAATGAACAGCTGTGTTTTCTAGTGAAATCCACGTCACGAAGGGGATGAATTCTAACGTTTCGCTTCCACTACGTACTTCATCCCCCTTCGTAACGTGTATTTCACCGGAAAACCAAGCTGTTAACCAAGCTGTTTATTACTAGTATACCCGGGGAAGCCTAACGCACCAAGTTAAGACTACTAATATACTAATAACACAGTATAACACAGGTTATATTCATAGACTATGTGCAGATTGTTGATTTCTTCAGTAGTATTATCTGACCACGATGGTAGACGCTACTTTTACCCAGTAGCACCTCATTAACTACCTCCCCGTGTAGATTTCTTCAGTAGTATTATCTGAGCTGAATGCTAGACTCTACTCTTACCCAGCGACTTCTCATTTACTTAACTCACAGTGTAGATTTCTCCAATAGTTGTATCTGAGCTGAATGGTGGACAATCACAGTTCGGGGTTTAAATCTAACATAATATTTTTATCTAAAGAACTGATTGGGCTTTGAAACAATACGACAGTAACTTACAATCGACAAAATCCAATCAATACTACAATGCTGTTACCATATTAATAAAAATTATTACAACTATACTTATTTTCGTAAATTACTACGTTCGCGTAACTAAGCTTTTGTAAAGGTCACAACGAATGAATTACAAAGGTAAGGTAGTAAACCTTAAAGGATCGCTCAGTGAATTTTACGATTTTATATTTTGAAAACAATACTGTTAAGTATTGAAGGTTCAGTTTAAACTTCCCGCCATCTCCCTTCTCCTTTCCCGCAATTTTCCTTTATCTGGATCCTTTTCCCGCGCTTTTAAGCGTCTTCTCCCCTACCTTGCTAGTCCTCGCCACTGCCTCCTTTCTATCTTCCTCTTTTCTCTTCTCTCCCTCTCTCAGGAGCACATTCGGGCCGGCCCTCGTAATTCCTCTTTATTCACAAGTTACAAAAAATCTGTTTCTTCTCCGTGGCCGTGATTTATCACTCTTCTTAAATTCGGAAGTGCCGATTTCTTCAATCGCGCTAGTGCACTGTACAGGATCGATCCGGTTGTATGAATAAGCCGTTACCGGGTTTGCGCGACTCAATCTACCAGACCTCGTCGGAGATCACGCCATCAGACAAACTTATATGCAGTCAGGTAACTTGCCTAACTCCTCTTCCTCTTTTTCTCTTCCTCTATCAAATAAATACCCTGATAATAAAGACAAGGAACTGAGATTCAAACAAAATGAACAACATTTAACATAATATAATCTATATTATTATAGGGAATTTAACGCGATTTAAGAACCCAATCTGGAAAGAAACACCATTTTCAGTTCAAGATTAATAATGATTTTTCTGGAATCAAATCGTATTTCTTCCAGATTTTTTTTTTTCACACGGAAAGCTATCATTTTTGATCATCAAATGAGTTTTGAATATTCAATGAAAATCTAAGAATAGTTATTAGTTTGCCCACATTATTTGTGTTTACTATAAAAGAAAATAACTCCAAATGTTAAATACGTAACACAAACATAATTAAACCTGGAACAAGTCAACGTACCACCATTACTTATAACTTATATATGAACTTATTTCTATTAGCGCACAAACACATACAAACATTCATATAATAGAAATTTGTGCGTGTGTGTATAATGTATAATATTAAATAAACACAGCAATATTATGTTGAAAGTAATTATATCAGCATTGGTAAGTTTAATGTAATTTTGGGAAGATTAAACAAACATGAAGACTGCCTTAAACTTAAAGTTATATTTGGAAAATTAATTTTCTCTACCTCATCATGGAAAAATCTCAAATTTCCAGCTATACTAATTTCCTTTGTGAAAGTTAGTGATAGGAGAATAAAGGACAAAGCCTATACCATTAACACTCTTCATAATGGTATACAACATCTGGCATATGAGAAACCCTATTGAATCGGCATGCATGGTCGCACTCAACAAAATTTTCAATAACCCGCTCACGGTAATCTAGAGCGATGACGGTGTTGATGTGAACGATTTCTCCCTTCAGTTGTTCAATTGTACGCGGTTTGTCGGCATACGTCTTTCAACTTAACAATAACCCCTCAAAAAAGGAGTCGCGCAAGGTATAAGGGCACAGGACCTTGCATGCCACTCCTGGTCATCTCGGTGGAAGATTACTTTTGAACTTGCGTTCTTTATGGGACACTCTATAGAAGGTACATGTGATTATAAATAAACATTTGATTTTAGAAATAAATATTTAATCAATCACTGATTTCGCTGATCAATCACTGATGAAGCCTGAGCATCATTTAGAATTTAGAATTAGAAAAACTGGTAAGAAAAAAATGCTGGTAATAAAAAGACAGGTAAGATAAACATTTAGAATTAGAAATACAGGTAAGCAATGCAGTTTTTCCCTACAGCTGTAAATAATTCCAAATTTTACCTTTATTAAGCACGCCTTGATTCTAAAACTGAATTTTAAATATTCTCATTAAAATCCTGAATTAAAGCAATTCCTTAAAATGTTAACAAATTCCAGTCTCTGCACATAAAACACTGTGTATAACATTGTTTTCAGTTTAGTAATATAACCATAGTAACGCATTATGGAAAGGGTGACATACATTTATAAATATTTTCCTTTCCTTGTTTGCCGAACATGCCGTGTAATGGAATTTATTTCACGTGTTCTTTCCTTCAGAGTCGACCCTGTCTATGGCATTCGCATTTTGTAAAGGTCACAACATATGAATGCGAGTCACAAATGTTAAGGGTGGCTTAGCAGATTTTCTGGATTTTAGTTTGAAAACAAACACCTGGGATTGAAGACAAAGATATATAAAAGAGATTTCATCGAGAAATCCTGAGTGTTATAATAGATTTAATGAATTACGGAGAAAAATTAAATAATATGTTGGTTTGTCACAACTTTTTGATAAAGTCTATATTGGAAAAACAATTAATTATCTTAACTTTCTCTAATGTTTGATTCCACTGCAATAGATTTTCCGGAGGAGAACGCGTCAGATGTTTCTAATCCATTACATGGATCATTCTCAAGTGAGTTGTTAATGATTAGAGTCATTTACAACTCGGATGATGTGATAATGATGATGATCTGAATGATTTATTGATGATAATAAATCATTCTTAAAGAGGTTGATCAAGTTATGTGGTAGTATATAGCATGGCCTATTACAGGGATCATTCTCAAAAGGAGTTGATCTGGTAATATAGTGTTCGAAGACGATTCGATTGCAAGGTTGCATTGCAAGGTTCATTCTCAAAAGAGTTGATTTAATAATGTGGGTTTTGAATCATCTTCGAACCCATTAAAGGATCATTCTCAAAGGAGTTGATCTGGTAATGTGGGGCTCGAATCGTCTTCGAACCCATTCCAAGGATCTTTATCAAAAGAGTTGATCTGGTATTGTGGGGTTCGAATCGTCAGGATTTACAAAAATCTTTAACGCGGTCTCTTCTGAAAGGTCTAGATTTATTATATAATATCAAACAAAATTAAAATAATACTAATTATTAATTATACCTGTTATTATTAGGAATTTCTCAAAATATTACCAAGTGATAAAGGTATGTGATAGCACTAAATAAATTTCGGAAGTGATATTATAATGACAATAGCATCTTATACAATATAGATGAAATCAAACACTGACCTTCGACAAACATCCAGAAGAAGTTAGTAAGTTGGAAGTAGTGAAGTAGAATAATGATGGCAGTACAGGATGCCATGTCAGCTTTCATCTGAAAAACAATATCACAACACATATCATTATCATTATCGATAAGAAAAATTACAATTTGTGTATGTATTTACAACAATAGAACTGAAAAATGAGAGAAAGTGAGTTAAGATAAATGGGAAGTTAATAAAAATATGATATGAGTTGAACTACTTGGGGCTTTTGTGTCCTTTAAAGATCCTAATGTCTGTTAGCTCATAACAGATTATGATTTTTCATTTCAAATTTGATTGCGGCACAGAAGGTGAAACGCCTCTTAAGTACCAAATTTTCAATTCGTTTTAATCTGAGCTACTCGGACATAAACCGTAGTTGATGATCAACTCTTAATTTAATTCTAGAAGATGTTGGCGTCTTTGCACACTCAAGTTTTTTTCTTTTTTAAGATCGTTACGTTCGCTCAAAGTTCATTGAGACACACCTTTTGAAGAACGTCTTGGTCAGATGCCTAGAAATTATTTTCATGTATAAAATCATTGTAGTTTATTCTTAGAATATATAATAAAATAGAATTGAATATTTTAAAAATATCCAATTAGCTAAAAATAGGAATAAGTTATCGTTTGAAGTGCCTTCACTAAGTAATTGACTTGATTTTCTAAATTCACGACACGCTTGTGTATTCATTCAAACAGAGTGTAAGAGGGCTTACAGTGTTAGGATGAAATGACGTTTGAAGCTTGGCAACTCGAATCATGCCTTCTATATTTGCTAACCCACTTTAACTCAGTTAAGTTGCTTTAAAAGGCCAAGCATATTTCTATCTCTTTCTGATCTAGCTTGCTTATAAATTCTACATAGGTCGCTCGCAGTTTAACTGAGAAACAGCTTGCTTCTCTCACTCACGAGCTAGACTGAGAAGGTAGAATCAACAGGTAGTTGCCATGGCAGTAGATGGAATTGCTGGAAAGGCAACTCTGTTAGTAACCATTATTGATCCTATGACTTTGCCAGGCCTATGCTAAGAGGAAATAAAATTTGCAGTGCACAAAACTGCATTCTACTCTCAGCTCTACGATTCACATTATAACTAGTTTGCATAATGTATTTTCCATTATATCAATATGAAATAAATAAAATAATTTATCAATTGAAACTATTTCGTAGGACAAATTTACTTGCCGGATATATTACTTTATGGTTTAACAAAAAATATACGTAATTCAATTGTATTTCAACCCAATAAATCATAATTTTAATCCTAAAGGCCCCATACACGATCAAAATGTTTGCGCAAACATTTTGACTGTGTATGAGGCTGCTTGATGTTTGCACTAACATGATGTGTAACTAAATTTCACCGACATCAGCCTGCGCAAAATGTTTTATCATGTATGGGGGCCTTAAAGATATATATTATATTATGTACTAGCCTTCACCCCGCGCTTCGCGCGGGGCTCATGCTAGGTATTAGTGCCTGTTTCCTAATGTCATGTAAGCCTAGCAATTAAATGAAATGCCTAAATATTTTTTTTCTAAGCCATCTACGAAAAAAATCTGGACTATATAAAACATCATTCTAAGAATATAATTTTCTCCAAATCATAGTAACTTAAGGACTCTATCTATATATTTAAGAAATAGCCAATAGAAACTAATAAATATGTATAGTAATTGATAAAAATACTAAAAAAGGTATAATAAATACATAAGTAAAAAAACCTCCTTAAAACCAATTAGTCTGTGAAGTCATTGAACAATCATCAAACATGATGGTGCATTAATTTAGTTACCAGTCTCTTCTCTCAATACGGCAGTTGCACCAGTAAATATTTAATAACTCTAGTTCTAGGAAAAATTAATCAAATAATAAATACACAATTTAAAGAGCATTAGTGTGAGGTTTATCCACCCCAATCAGAAATTAAATCGGCCAACAATTGCGGACGCCATAAGAGCTCAAAGTCAATTTTTTCTTACAAAAATTAAAATTAAGCTCTATTTAAGGTAGAACCGATGGAGTTGCGACAAAAAGTCATAGGACCAAAGTGGTAGATCTTTTAAAATCAGTTACCGTTGGCGCAATCAGCTTGTCGATACGACTTACCGTTAAGCCACAATAAGCCTCCAAAAAAACTCTAAAGTGCGTCCGCCATCTTTAATTTTTTAAGGGGGGTAATAATATATTTTTTAACTTTTCGGATTTTTCCAGTCGGTTTGGAACCAATTTCCGACCAAACGCAAAAAACCGCGAGTCTCTAGGTGGTCTAGAAGTACCCAAACATTTTGATTAGCGAGTCAGTGGGATTTGTTTACGCTGAGTCACCCTAATGTTTTTAAGTTAAGTTTTATATACTTTTTTCTATAAAATTGTTAATAACTTTGGTTCTACTCAATATTTTTCGATGAAACCAAGCCTACAAATTGCACAACATGTTTGCGCTCACCTCTGAAAAAAAATTAATCGATTTCATTTAGCCAGTTTTGCGCCTATAAAGTCTGACTGAGGCGACAGACACACATACACACATACATACACGAAAAAAGTTAAGGCTGGATTCGGTTTTCGGGATGTATAAAACGAAAAAGTATCCAAAAAATTTTCAATTTTGACCAATTTACAGACAAAACTTTAATTTTATATTTATAGATAACTCCTCACTACGTCTTGTTTAAACTCATTTATGAAGTCATGCGACGTTTTAAAATGACGTTAAAATTTAATAATCAGGGCAATCAAAAGTGCGTCTTATTTAAACTCTCAAATTATTATATCACTTTATTATTCGAATGCATTTTTCTGCTCAGCTCCCTAATAAGGACTTATTATGATCTAATAATATTAATATGAGAAACAGCAGGAAATTTACAGCGATAAAGCGTATTTAGTGAAGTTAGCTTATTTATATTTTTTCATAAATTTATCTTCCAATAAAATTTAATTCTACTTAACATTATTAACGAATTATTCTTTAACTATTTAAAAATATAATTTATTCAAACTCCTTATAATACATATCCATATCGTACATATCATCTATGTAAACGCCTTATTAATGAGGGTTTGCATAGTTTTCAAAATTAGGGGTTGCATCATTATAATTCTATTCGTGATTTATCACGATAATATGGATTTCAGGCCAATATTTTTTATTATTAAAAATATGTGCGTGAATAATATATATATTTTTCTGGTGTTGACATAAATAGCAAGACATGAGAGAAAATGTCTGTTTAAAAGATAGATTGACTGTTAGTATTATAACTCTTTAACGCCTAATGATGTATTTACATTTTTATTTATTTATTTTAATTTTTATTTTTATTCGTTATGTATATGAGTAGATATAAAAAAAGAAAACTGGGACATATCAGCAGCTAAATCTGGTCTGCATGTTTGCTTTGAAATATCTGTACTCGTAGCTGTCACTGTGTAGACTACCGTCAAAACGGTAGCTTAGAGCTTTAACTACTAAATTGATGTAGGTTTTGATATCTCTAGAATAATCAATATTAAGTCATTAGAGTGATAGCTAAGATCAAAGAGTTTAGAAAGGGGTAGAGGGAGCATAATGCTTAATCATTGGTCACAGATTATAGTGGTGCTGCAAGCTGCAAGTGAGAGAATTAGGAACTACTTTGTTATCAATGACATTAAATAATTGTCCTTGTGATGTATGAAATAACCGTACTGTGTGCTAATGAGTGCCCGGCTTTGGCCATTTTAAATGCAGCCTATGTGTGAAGGAGAAACTGGGTCTTCTAACTTCCGCCATTTGGTCAAAGCCGCACATCAGCGCTCACAAGCGCCAACTGAACAATCCACAATGTAGGCCAAGTGACGCTTGCCATAACGCTGGGCCAATTTTTATTCCCGGCTTAATTGACACATAATTATTACGCTAAACACATAAAAATAACACCAACATAAAGGTGCTGGCAATGCTTCTAATAATAGCTTTAAATAAAAATTATTAACAAGGTTAGGATTTAGTATGTTATTTCACTTGTGAGGTCACCACGTCATGTCACGGATTGAGCTTCTTATTTATAGCTTGTTTCATAAAAAATAGCTCGTAAGCATGATTTACCATGTCTGATGACTGAAACGGATTTATGACTATGACCCAGAATTTTTAAAATCGGTGCGAAACCATTCCTTCTCCAGAAAGAATGCTTCTGTTACCTTCGGTAAGGTCGGAAGAGAATAAACAAAATTTCATTATTTAAGAAGTACTTGCGGCATTCGTAATTCGTATGAAAAATATATTATGATTATGCGTAAACAGATGACGGGACAGATATACCGTCAGATAAGCACTAGAAAAAATGTTTTCTTTGATGTCTCAAACGCATTTTGGTTTAGAAAAAAAAAAAAATTAAATATGGTCACATAAAAATAAAACATTGGTTATTTGGAATGATAAAAAATTCCTTCAAATTCAGAGCAAAAATCAATCTCATTTTTGTAACATGAAGATGATTTAATCAATTCCACTCTCAGGTATAGAAAAAGTTTTGTCTAGAGCTGGAATTATGTTGTAAATGAATTCAGATGTTCAGCGATTTCATGGAGCATATAAAACCCGGGGTTTTATCATATTGGAATTTTACTTTGATGTAAATTGTGTCTCGTATCTTTGATAGATAGGATTAATATCAACTTAATTAGCTCTTTGTGAAACGTAATTTTGAAAATGCGCATTAAAAATTAATTATTATGATCAGAAAGAGATTATTTCCTCCGGTTTTACAAAAATGTATTGATAAATGTAAATTGGCTGTAGGGTACCCTTAATTATCTTTATTTTTAAGTTGAGGATCCAATTTAGGGTAGTAAGAAAGCGACTACAACTCTCTGATTACGGCAACGTTTCGGCCTCGCCTGCCTTTTTCAAGCCTAAAATCAATAATATATTTGTTGTTAACTACAATATAAATGTCGTAAACACTGAAGAAAAACAAACAGTACTGTTTGTGTACTGAACACTGTTGGAATAACTATACTCTTTATCGTAATATTTTATATTTATTTAAATCACAAAACACATTAAAACTTTTCCCTTCGAATCTGTCAAAAGACTGTCAACAAACCAAAAAATACAAAAAATAAACATTGAAATCATCGCCTTAGCGACATTGACTAGTTATTAATTATTAATAGGATTGAGCAACATAAATACGACCAAAATAAAGATAATTCTAATACAGCGTTATCGAGTCACACCTTGGCCACTAATCACAAATTTGTATTTGAAGAGACGAGGATTACAGGGAGAGAGACCGCAACTAATAGAAGACGAATGATGGAAGCCCTTAACATCGCTATCAAATCTGACAAGACGGTCAATATTAAAACAGATGCTAGGTCGCTTAATAAATATTATAGTGGAATTTACTATGATCACTCGAATCGAAATCCCCGCCATGGACAATTAGCACGGTCTTCTTGATTAGTGTGTGAGTGACGATGCAAGTACATTTTATCACGTAATTAAATCTGACTTCCCCTTTTTTCATTTTTTACAGTAAATATTCAGATTTTCTTAATCACATTATTAAATTTTTATGTAATTTATAATTATTACTTTTAAAGCTTCTAGTAACGTAACCTACCGGTGATAACAGTGTGATAAGAGACTGACAATCTGTCACTCTCTCTCGAAATTTTAATCTTATCTGTGATATTCTTTTTTAAAACGTATAATGTTACCCACTGTTATTTATGATTTTAATTTTATGTTAATATTGATAATTAAGTGTTGTTATCCTGTTTATGACGAATCAGTGGAAGTGTTAGACGACGGAACTGTAGAGTTCCTATACACATATTTTAACTTATTATAAAATGACTTCACTTGACTCAAGTGTAAACCGAAGGTATTTATAAGTAACATCTTGTTAGTCAATACTGTTTGTTTTTCTTCAGTGTTTACGACATTTATATTGTAGTTAACAACAAATAAATATATTATTGATTTTAGGCTTGAAAATGGCCGGCGAAGCCGAAACGTTGCCGTAATCAGAGAGTTGCAGTCGCTTTCTTACTACCCTAAATTGGATCCTCAACTTAAAAATGTATTGATTAACTTTTAAAATTCATCAGCAATGAAATACCGTGTTTTTGCACACAGCAATAAGGTACACAATTTGTGTTAATGAGAGACACCAAAGGGATTTGCCACGCAAGCGTGGCACATAGGAACTGTTTCAACATCAGACATTTCAAAATTCGAATAAAAAAAAATTTGAAGCCATTGCAATAGCTTAATTTTCTTCGAAAATTCACTAAAACCAATATATGAAAAGGATTGGTTATTTGGTGAATAACCTATACCTATACTATATGTTTACTGCTATGACTGGTTTATGCAAATCCGCTTGTCACAAACTTTTTTTGTTATATTTATCCCATAAGCCGCTTTAAAAGGATTATCTGTTTGAAGACTTAAGCCGTGATTTATCCAGTAGGGAAAATATGGTTTTTGCCTCTAGTAAAAAGTTAGCAAACATGGTGTTATGGATTCCAACAGGAATCCGATATGTTTAATAAAATGCATACTAAAAGATTGAGTACTCCGCAGGTTTTCATTTGGATTAAATGTATATTTTTTTGTTTTTTAAGAGTTATTGATTAGGATAAAAGTTAAAAAGAGCTTAGCCTAAACCCCCAATGGTATCACTGATTCAAATTACGTAACCAGACGTCTAGCCACGTATTCTAAAACTATTACTAACTCAAAAACTACTATTCAAAAATATTATTCAATCAATGCTTTTTTGAATTTCTAAGTTCCAAAATAATGCATATTACGTAGATGCAACATAATCTCTATCGATTTTACTAAGTAAATATAAATAAAACACTATATTTCAGTAAATTTCTGTGAACTTCAAATAAAGTAAATATGATTGGTGATTCAAATATGTAGGTTTAACATAGTAAAGAAAACCCTACAATAATTTCCATATTACATTTACTGCAACCATATTACATTTATGTAATAATTTTCATATTACATTTAATGTAACCATATTACATTTATTTAATAACTTTCATATTACATTTTACATTACATTTGTTACGGTTTTTAGTTTTGCCCAGCTCAGTACGGTTGCCAACGGGGTGGGTTTTAATATTACAGGGGCTAAATTCTATGGGGCTCAAATTCTGAAATATTACAAGGTAAATACTACAGAAGTTGTGCACCATAGGAGGTTCAGTTAACAAATAAATTAACTAATAAGCGAACAAGTTATTTAAACACATTAACAAAGTAATTATATTTTAAGAAGAGAAGTATCATGTACAATTATTCTGTATAATGATTGGATACTTAAATTAGTAATCTGGCAAATAAATAATTTAATGAGTAATACATAAAAAAAA
>KZ651241.1:54590-82249 GCA_001010745.2 Gerris buenoi
AGCTAAGGCAACCACATTTATTCCAATAAAAATAAAAGTTTGTTTTGATTTTTTGGTCTTCAAATAGATATAATAACTTATCTCAATAAAAAATATAGTGGCAGGACCAATGAATTGCAAGCTTATAAACTCCATAGATGCAACCAAAGATCTATTGATATTAAAATCTGTCATAAAGTGAAGATAGCAACAGATATACTTTGCTTGAGTGTGCCCGTGGTAACGGGCAGAATAATTAATATGGTTGAGAAAAAGAGCTGAGAGATAATTAGTTATTATTAAAATAGATATTTAAAGAGATATTTACTGTTTAAATAGTAAGTTTTATGCAGTTATAATTAAAATAAAATTAAAATATTTAAATAGATATATTTACTCTTTAAATAGTAAGTTTTATGCTCTTATCTTGCAATGGCGCTATGGTAGCGTGTCCGGTTTACATTCTGGAGGTCACTGGTTCAATCCCAGCTTATGGCTCATTAATTTTTAACGTTATAAATCATTTAGAGGTGCGTTGTCGCCCGTCACCCGTCGGGACTCTACTCGATTATATAAAGGATTCTCCTAAATGGCAACCACAAATAATATGTCAGGAAAAGATGCTGTTCCTGGATAAAAGCCTTCCTTAGAAGTAATCATTTAACATCTTATATAGAAATTGACAAGTTTCTAGCAAATATGTACTTCGCCAGAAATTACAAGAAATAGGAAATCTTTTCCCTCCAAATTTTTAAGTTAAAACTTTAATTTTTACATCCAAATTTAGCTTTAAGTGGTCGTGGAACGATCGCACTCAATCAAAAACACGAATATATTACGTTATTTTATGTTGTAAAGAACTTTATTTTAAATAAAACTACTTTTAGGTATTATGTCCTTTTAAATACTACGCATACTTTAACATTCTTCAGTTTTATTGACATTCAATAAAATCAATAAAATTTCGTTAGTATTCAACAATCTATATTATAATTTTATTTTTTAATCATTTCATTTTTTGACCATCAAAAGATTCTTTGAAAGTAAAATTATTAATTTTAATTTCATTAAAAAAAATCTTTGATTTATTTGCAAAAATAATAGAACACGATGTAAGTAATTTGTTCAGTATAATAAATTAACAAGAAAGTTTTGACATTTCAGACATTAATTTTTTCCCTCTAATTTTCTTTTTTAATCCTTGAATTAAAGGATATGAGAAAATAATCAATAAAACTATACATTTTCTTCTCTGATAAGTGGATTAAAAATCTCCAAAAAAAAAAAAGTTTTTCTTAATATCAAAACACTTTTAATTTCCTCGGCCAAATTATTTTCTCGATCGAAATGAGAAGAAAAGAATGTGAGAAAAATGGCCCGAACAAAAACACAACTTAAGCCTTAATCAGTTTTTTTTGACAAGATAAGAATTATTACTTTTCCTAGTGAAAATTCGATAAATCACGTTATCGGGGAAAAACTTTAAAAGCAAACCGAGTTGTGATAAAAATAAAAAAAAAAATAAATCTAAAGGGTCATAATTTACCATTTTTCTCTGAACCGATATAATCGTACAAGGTACACAAATCAAAACAAGGAACAAAATTGAATTGGAATAATCACGTAATACGGATTTCCTAGATTCCTAGGTATGAGTTAGTTCAACAACAATTTTTTAATAACTCAAAAATAATGTTTCAAAAAGTAACTAATATAAAGGTCACGTATGTAACTCATGAGCACATATTGCAACATGATTTCATTCTATTATGTATGTATTTTATTTATTAAACCCTACTAGTAGTGTTAGTCTAGTACTCCCTACTAAAACTGGTAGGACGAACCACTTGTTCGAACCTTGCAATAAGGCCATCTTTTAGGCCTTTTTTACGCCCCGTGTTAGAGAATTCCAGCCACTTATACGTACACATTATACATTTGTACATTGTACCGCCGAAGCGAGTATGATGGTATCAATAGTGAGTCATATAAATCAGAGCGTCACGGCAAGGAATCGAACCCCATCTTGTTCTGCTCATTATTCAGTGATGGCCGAGTAGACGTGGTAAGTAATTTAACCCACACGACCACGCTAGCTCTCTCATTAAACCCTAAATTTAAAAATTGATAAATATACAACATGCACACAGATTATCGACTTAAGCCTATACGAATACAGTAAAAATGTAGCAAAAGATCAGAAATGCACAACAATATGACAATTGGCAGAAAGGGGATGTTTAGAATGAAAACATAGGAATAGTTTTCCCAATCCACATTTCCAGTTTCTATGTTTAAAATTACAGTAAACAATATTCTGAAGGCATAAGAGTGGAAATGTCACGGGTAAGCTTCCAGCGTCAGCTTACCGTTTAGCTTTTCCCTTGTTTAAACCACATATTCTGTTGCGAGATTCTCTTGCAACGAATATCATCAATTTTGAAGATTAAAATAAAGAGACAATATTCACATTGATAATTCGCTCCGATAAATCGAACAAAACGTTCTCATATACAGTTTTTCACGTTCAGTGATACACTATTTTAAATACCATAATATTACTTTTTAATTGAATTTTACAAATTTTGTTTAACAGGTGGTTGTTTCGTATTTTGTTTTCCAAAAAAAAGGAGTTCATTTTAATTAGTATCTCGGAAACATCTAGTTTAAAAAAACAAGTTTCGTATTTTAAATGGACTGCATGTTATAAGAATTTTTAATCAAAATCGTCGTAATGATCTGACGTTTGTATTCTGTTACAAAATTTGGCATTTCATATTCAGAAAGATTTTACCTTGAGATGAAGATGAAAGCGATAAATGAATTGTAGCTCTGAATTTGGGGGTGCTACCCTAAAACTCGTAATATTAGATTATCGAGTTTTAGGGTAGCACCCCCAAATTCAGAGCTATAATTCATTTATCGCTTTCATCTTCATCTCAAGGTAAAATCTTTCTGAATATGAAATGCCGAATTTTGTAACAGAATACAAACGTCAGATCAAACAGATATTTAAAAAAAATTAATAATAATAACGTTGGGGGGCCGGCGTGGCTGAGTGGTTAGCACCCTAGCTCTGAAACCAAGGTCCAAACCCCGACGCGACGTGAGTTCGAATCCCGGAGGGGTCAGACATCTTTCACACTGATGATCTCATCAAGTAGATGAGTAAAGTGGTCGGATAACCCCCCCCGTCCTGTAATGACCCATTGAGCTGTCGAACGGGACTAAAATAAAAAAAATAAATAAATAATAATAATAATAACGAAGTTCCTAACAGTTGTTCAACGAATTCGTCGTGGGCATTGAAATAAAAATAAAATCAATATTTACACCTAATGTTAACAAAATCGGTGAACTTTTACTCAAGTTATCGTCATTGGTCAATTTCGTGACGGTCATTTTTTCAGATTCACTTCCGGGCTCCAGACGCTGTAATGTGCAATAAGGAACTTTATTCCAAAAAAACAACAGTTTTTTTCACACAACAGTACAGGACTCAGAGGACCTCAAAACATGTAAATCCGTCAAAATTTTATAATATTATATTATTTTCTTGTCATCACAATACTTTCTCTGTATACATTTACCTACTACCTACTACGGTATATGAGGAAGTGATATAATGTAACACATTTATTTTAAAACTAATTCTAGCTTCGAACTATTAATGTGTAAAATATGACTTTAAACCCCTGCACTAATTTATAAATCTTATAATATCCAAAATCATATTAGAGAGATAAATTAATCTATATTATAAAAAATCCAAATACCACTCACTGACACATCACGATATCTCTGAAACCACTGGACCTACGACCATGAAATTTTGTAGGTGTGTTCCTCTTACCTCCTAGGTACTCGCTAAGAAATATTTTAAAAATCCGCCATCTTGATTCAAGATGGCGGCCATTTATATACAATATTCGACAAGACGATATCTCCGGAACCAATTGCACTAGAACCTTGAAATTTAGAAGTTAGCTCCCATATATCAAATTAGTAACTTTAGATAAATGGTTAACCTATCGGGCATTTTGATTTAAGATGGCGGCCATACATATATAAAAGTCAACATGTGTGCATGTTCTTTATACAAATCTACAGTTTTAGTCCGATCTCGATGAAAATTTGCACACTTGACCTTCAAAGCAAGGGGAAGGTAACTGTTTTCATGAATTTTCGAACTATAAATTTTGGTTCAAAGGGGTACGGGGTACAAGTAATGAATACCCTTCATCTTCATGATGCATATCGTTGAAATGCTCTTTAAGAGTACAGTAATTGTTGTTATGTACAGTTTTATCATATTTTCACTTAGGAGGGGGGTAAAATTGAAAAATATAGCTATATCTTATATAAAAAGAAGTGTATCCGTATGAGGGTATGTCTTTTATCCTAATTTGATGAATATTTACACACTTTTTCTTCAAAACAAGGTGAAGGTCACTGCCTACATGAGATTACGAAATTAAAATTTTGGTACACAGGGGTACGGGGTACAAGTAATGAATACCCTTCATCTTCATGATGCATATCGTTGAAATGCTCTTTAAGAGTACAGTAATTGTTGTTATGTACAGTTTTGTCATATTTTCATTTAGGAGGGGGGTAAATTTAGGATATTTGCAAATTATCTTATCAAAGAGGAGGGGGGTGTAAGAAGGAGGGATAGAATCTAGATATTCTAGCATAGTAAAGTAATTTGTATGCTTTCCTGGTAGTTTATAAACTTATCAAACATAAAAACACTCCGTAGGGAAGCACGGGTATCCAGCTAGTAATCTATAGAAATATGAAAGTAAATTACACAAATAATATTAATAATTTATTCAGTTTCATCGGAAATACTTGCTGAGATTGATTATTGCTTATGTAATGATGAGGATATTGTGGTTTTTAAATTAATTGAATTTTAAGAAATGCAAGCACATGTAGTGCTAATTAAATGGAACTTATATTTTATATAAATTCCATAATCCATCATTAGTTATTACTTAGTAAAACTAATTACTAAGTAAAATCCACGACTTGGTTTTAATTTTTATAAATCGATTAATTATAATCAAACTGGCTTTAAATTGTTGAATTAAATTAGCACTTTGCTACAGACTGGATAATGGTTATTAGATTAGAGAAAGGTTATATTACTCTCAAGTTGGTTTATGATAAGAGAAGACAAAACAGTGGATGTCTCTGGAATTATGTCTCACCTCAAGTGACATAAGACATTACAATGGCGCAGAATATGGTGCTGCACTCTTAGAATCGTCGTAATATGGAACTAATGCAGGGTAAACCAACTCAACCGCTTTTCTTCTTACTTGCAACTAACAAATTTACCTACTATTACCTATTATGAAATTTGATGGCCGATGGTTTTAGGTGGACTGTCATGACATGACACGAGAAAAGCTGGTATACTATCGAGATTTTGACGCTTAACCTGAATGAAACCTTACTGTATTTGTTACTCCTGTTTATTCTATATTTGTTATCATATTTCTAGTCTTCCATTTAAATGGCTTACTCTGGAAACCCAAGGGTATCCTCCCATTTACCTATTACCTCATCCTTAAATCATATTTAGCAAACCGTTTTTACCATGTTCCCTATAATTTCTCAACCTCTTCTATTTGCCCTATAAGTGCAGGGGTGCTTGGGGTGTCCCAAGGTAACATCCTTACTCCCTTCTTATATAATATTTTCACAAAATTCAAAGTATAAGCTATATCTGGCGTAGATTTAGCCAAGTCTCCTCCTGTCTTAAGTTCTACTAAGACAAATCCATCCAGTACAAGTAAGTGATTTATATGTCTTTCTCCTCTCTCCATTCTCTGTTTACAAAATTCAAGCATTTTCTTTACCAAATTACTCTATACGTTTAAATTTAAAAGAATTTTCTTACTTGAAAATTACGTTAAACAGTAAACAGTAATTTAATTTATTTGTTTCCTATGATGTTTTAATTTATATGTTCCTATGTTGATATTAAGATATATATATATTTTTTTAAATAAAATGTTATGGAGTGTCATTGTGCCATCATATACAACTTTTTATCCTCGTGCTGAAATTTATTATCAAACTACAACAAGTCAAATAATAAATTTTAATCTTACTTTTGAATGCCGCACCACGAGGATACAAAGTTTTATGTGACCCTGCATCTACTATTAACTTTTTATTTATTATTACTTTTTTTTATGTGTGTAATTTAATAATATATTTTAGAAATATATCCAGTTTTGTATATAACCTGATCGAAACATTACACTAGCGCTCAAGGAAGGAAAAAATGTTGGGGGGGGGATATTTAGTGGAGGTTTCCACGGCTTCATAAATATATTTTATCTCCAGTAGGGATAAAAAGTTATGATTAAGTTTTTGTATTAGTTTAGAGGGACTAAAGTAAGTCTTTTCTCCCCTAAACTCAAAAAGTAAGGAGAAAAAGAAAAAGTAGGGCGAAAAAGTAAGGATTGCCAACTTAATTATTTTATAAATAGTAGAAAATGAATGACTAGTGTAATGAAGTTGTTGAAATCATGTTGGCGAAACTACTTTTTCGACCTTGTTTATTATTGTTTATAACCTGCATCTAAATAACCTTCTATTTGAGTTTAATTCCAATAATTACTTGTTTTTAATATTGAATATTTAATCTCTTATTAACCTACAATTTAAAATGCTATTATATATTGATATTTTTTAAAATAATAAATAAAAACAGTGCAATGGACGAAAATGTCTATTTTCTCCTAACTGCACTGGAGATAAAATATTGTATATATTACCTCGTGAGTAAAGTGCTATTTTTCCCCTCACAATAATTAGCTCCCTCGGCCGCGCCTCAGATATTAAAAACTCTAATTCCCTCGGCTTCGCCTCAAGAACCAATTTGTTCGCTTAGGTAATAATGGCTTACTTTACTCCCTATAGGTGCATATAAATAACTATTTATCTATTTAGCTCAAATGCACGTTCAAAACGCGTGCTATGAACCAACCTTAAAGGCACTTGTTGGATATAAAAAAATAGGAAGTCGCGGGTTCGAATACCGTCTAGGAGGAATCATTTTTTTAGTTTTAAAAGGTAAAATTAGTCCCTCTTTTCCCTGGGTAACCTGGCAACACTACTATCTATTCTAAACAGCTATAAGGGAGATAACCTTCCCTCTGTAACCTCATCAAAGCTCGTTTAAAAGGGATGTTGACTATCTTCCTATATTGATTATCACTGCTTAGACTTTTCATGTTGGTTAATTAGTTCCACTTTATTCTCTCCATCTTTACTAGATAGCAACACTAAACCAAACACTAATGTCTTATCCTATAATAACCACTAAAGTAATTCTCTGTCTTTATTACAACCTCTATTCTATAACCTTAAAGAGTGGGAACTTTATTTTATCGTAGAACCTATATCCTTAAAAGCACTCGTCCGATTTTAAAGAGATATGAAAGGTTGGTTGAAAGTAGCCTATAAACAGTCTAGAAAATTATTTTTTTTATTAAAAATTACTGTGATCACACGGGAAATTGAAATAGTTCCAAATCTCAATAGACCATTCATTTAATAACAGGACGAGATGAATGAATGTAGGCACACAAATTGCCAGACTATTTTAATTTGTTTCTTTTTAGACCAGTCATTTTAGGTTTTTGAAAAAAATGTATCATACAAGCAAGAGACTTTGTACAAATTATCTCTGGGGCATCCTGATTGAAATCCTATAAAGTCCACAAAAAAAAAAGTTGTGCTCAAGCCACCATCTTGGAAAATAGTGGCCAAAATACGATTTTTTTGCTTCTTCGAGCTTAACTATTAGGTTTAAGAAAAAAATGTTCAAGTAACAGTTGTTTTATATAAAGTTCTCTACAAAAAAAGTCCTTGTTGCAAATTTTGTCTTCTTTTTGGATACATATTTATTTTTCCCAAAAAACAAACATGTATTTATTTAAAAAAACAAACAATATTTTTAGGGGGTGCCATTACAAAATTTGGGGGTTGCGGGGTGAATTTCGGGATGGAAGTTAAAAATTCGTAAAACCATAAATTAGCCCACTTACTGAAGTTCCGTACTGAATATTATTCTATATTATATTGTAACCCCTCTGTATCTCTTCACCTATTGATCCTAGGAACATATTGAATAGGACCTTTTTTGTAGAGAATTTTATATATAATAATTTTGGACTCCCTCTTTTTTTAGCTCGAGGCTTTAGTTTTTTGATTTATTCAAAAAAAAAAAGAAAAAGTGGGACATTTACGACCCTCCTCCCACTTTGCCAAGCCTCCCACTCATGTGAACTTATGGTATCTTGTTTAAGATATCTCTCCCTACATCTATACCAAATTTCGCTTCTGTAGGACTTTTTCCCCCTATTCAGCTATTTTTGGTCTTAATTTCCTGGATATTACGCCTCAACGGTTGGTCAGAGAGATAAAACTATAAAAACAAAATTTAGATAATTACATAATAAACAATTTTTAATTGAACATTTTTTTCCCTAAATCTAATAGTTAAGCTAGTAGAAGCAAAAAGTTGTATTTTGGTCGCTATTTTCCAAGATGGTGGCTTGAGGAAAACTTTTTTTCGGGGACTTTAAAGGATTTCAATCAGGATGCCCCAGAGATAATTTGTACAAAGTCTCTTGCTTGTATGACGCATTTTTTGTAAACAGCCCTTTTTAGGGTTTTGTAGATACTTCTCAAAACCCTTATGCCGAGGGTGATGTGTCCGTCCGTCCGTCGCTCTTTGGTTCATAGGGCCCGAACCGTTCAAGCGAAAGAGCTGAAATTTGGAACACTGGTGCAACTTTTTGACCCAACCACAGGAAAAATATACAGAAGTCCATAATTAGATTTGCGCATGCGCAATTCAAAAAAATGTGGTAAACTCAAAAATTTACATTTTTTTNAAAATAAAAAAAAAAAAAAAAGTTTCTTTCTTTTAAACGAAATTAATTGTGATTAAATGAAAGGGTCTGAAATGTAAAAATTTAAAAAGATAAAAAACAAGCCTTTAACAAAAAACATTAATAAAATTTGAAGAGATAAAACATTTTGTAATTGTGTTCCACTTATTGCTGCTCTAGACCCTCAGCTGAAATTACTTTTTCTAACTCTCGTCTACTTATGAATATTATATTTTTAATATTCAACTGCCCCAGTTCTGATATTTTCACGATGACTTAAAAACAAATCGTGAACCCTTATAGTACTCTGTATATACATATATATTATTAAACGGATAATAAAGTACCAATGTTGTTTTCATTTTATAGTGTGAGTATCTGTGTGTAAGTATCTCAGCCCCAGTGTGTGTAGTTGAAAATACAAAATTAAAAAACATAATTCAAAGAATTTATGCTATTTCTCTGTTGAGTCTATAAATATATAAATATATTTCTTATTCCCTTTATTTTTGGTTTGAATAGCGAAAAGAATAGAAGGGATCGCTTCCCATCTGCATAGAATTATTTGTATAATTGTATTTTTATTTTAAAATGTTTAAAAATAATAAAACTTAAACCACGAATAAGCCTAGTTTACTATGTGAACGATACGGAGAGTAAACGGTCGAGGAGAGTGGATAAAAGTTGGTCGAGTAAATGGGCGAGTGCGGTGGTAGAGTAGCTCGACCGCCGAAGGGCGAGTAGACCCCCCACCCTACGTCCGTCCTAACATTAATGCCTTCATCTATATATAATTGCAGGATTATTTAGAACTAAAAACGAAAACACCTCACTTTACTAAGGCTACTATCTCAAGCACGTGTGAACGACTTTTGGTAGAGTCACTTTACCAAAAAACAGCACACCATTTTACTCGACCGTCCCTTGAGCTAAAAAGCAAGCTAGCGCACTCGACCATTTATTCTACCAATGTAAACTAGGCTTAAACCCTGTAACAACAAATAAATGTTTTTTTTAAGTTTTTGGTAGTATTCATACTACGGAAAGTTTAAATTTTAAATTAATTCAAATTATAATTATTATTAACAATGGGAAATAAACAGAGAAAAATAGACTCCAGCACCGGGACTCGAACCACGGGCCTCTATATTTCCGTTACAGTGCTCTGACCAACTAAGCTATACTGGAGAATAATTTTCTTCTGTCTATGTCTATAACGATATCTAGTCCTGAATTAAGCTTTCAATTTTCTACAAATCTAGAAGTCGAAATTTATGACAGTAGAACTAGACCGAGAATTAACGCTTAGAAATAAATGGATTCAGTTATGATACCTAGAAACCCGGTAAAGAAAAAACAAAAAAACTTACTTGTAGAAAAGGAATATGGTGACCGCCAAGCACAATGCTATGAGGGATATGGTGAATCCAACAAGGTAAACTGTAGCGGTGACCTCTATATGGTACATAGAGTCATCGTGATCAGGTTGTTCTATTACTAGCTCCCTGCATAGACTATAATTAGTGTAGTTTGCCCAAACACCTTCCTCTGAACAGGTCTTGCTTGCATTCTCTGTAACATAATAACACAATCAATTAATTACTGAAAAAATAGTTCAATCAGTCAGTTATAAAGTATAGTTCAATCAGTAAGTTATAGGACATAGTTCAATCAGTCAGCAATAGAGCATAGTTCTTTCGATCAGTTATAGAACATAGTTTAATCAATCAGTTATAGAAAATAATTCATTGTCAGCTATAGAACATAGTTCAAATGATTAGTTATAGAGGTTAGTTTAATCAATCAGCTAAAGAACATAGTTCAATCTGGCAATTATAGAATAGAACATAGTTTAAATGATTAGGTGTAAAGCTTAGTTCAATCAATCAGATATCAAACATAATTAAATAAATCAGCTTTAAATTATAGATAAAACAATTAATACATCGAAAGATTTTGTAAGAATTTTAAAGGTGAATATAATCAGTGCAGTCTCAGTCACTTGATAACTTTATAAATCAAAGCAGTAGGAGGCACGTTTTTTTCTTTTTAACTTCAGTGAGAAATAATGACCCATTACAAGCCCTTTTCCGAGCTTTTTAACGAACCTACTCGTTAAGGAGTACCTAAATATAATAAAAAAAATTAAAATGGGTCGAGTTAAAAAACTTAGGGCCCACAGTAAGATCGTAAGAACCAGGCTAACCAGGCAAACACGTAAAAAATTGACGAGGTAAACCCTCCAAAAATCTGGGTTTTAAATGATAGGTACTCTGTCATACTTGCAAACCCCTTCATTTTGTAGGCTTTGCTGCACCCGTAGTACACGAGTGTTTTGCGGGCTTGCCAGCTTCTTAACGGCTCCATACTCCATTCACAGTCCAACCAGTCGGCGAGCCGTCCACCCCTGCTCGAGCCCCAATAACTCGCCGTTGGCCCTACACATTCGAACCCTCGCACCAACAGATGACAATGTCATTATAGTTGTGATTACAAAAAAATATGGCAATCACATGCATACAATCATGGCCCTAGGCAAAATATAAATTGCTGTGAAGTAAAAAAAAGAAAAAAAGGCATATGAACGAAGAAATGGTTGAGAAATATATCTCAATTTTCTCATACGTTAATCTATTAAAAACAGTAAACGTTCAAAACACGGAGAACATAAAACTGTTAACGTACGAACGGAAACAGTTTTTAAGAACTGTTGTGGTTAATACGTCCTACAATTAAGGAGAAAGAAATGCACATGCGAGAAAATAATATCACAAATGAGGATAGTTTCATTGTGACATTACGATTTTACGTTTTCAATAGTAGTAGTAGTAACACATAATTTGATTTTTCTGTAATTGATTCAGTCATTGTAAGGATGCTCTCTAGGTGATTATTTTATTTTATTTATTTTTTATTTTTATTTTATTTTTTTTTTTATTACATAGCTTTTGACCGCACACTTGGATTGACTTCTCGACATTTGTCTACAAGTTTTACAAGAGCACTTTAGAATATGCTTACTTAAATATTATATATGTACTTTCTATTTGAACAAAATGATATAAAAACCCGAAATAAAAATTAACTGAACAAAAACAATTAACGTAAAACAATGCAATTAACAGAAATCAGATACAACTAACAGAAAACAGAAATCAAACAAAGCCGGTTGGAGACTAACCACACACTCCAACTTAATGTGGAGCTTGTCTGCCTGGTAGAGCTCGCATATTTTAATGGCGAGCTTCGAACCTTACCCCAACCTCGAGCCGTACCACGCACGCAGCCCCACTTACACTTGCGCACTCACAAGCGTGTCGAATAACAAACGATATAAAATTTTCAAAAAAATGCCAGATGCAACAAGAATAACTACAAAATCGTATCAGTTCTTGAAAATCGAATCATTCCGGATCCAACCGTCAGATTCAATCTCCATCTTCATCCAGCCAACTCGTTCTATATAATATTGCGACTTCCTTTATACTATTTATCTGTTCAGACTTACGTTCCAGATTACGTTGTAGTTCAGTAGAAAATACTATATTTCCATGTATTTAGTTTAAATACGGATTAAATCCCGATTTGGGAGTGAACAAGCTAGGTGTTTCCAAGAGTGTAGTATTGAATCCGTATTCAATACGAAATATTAAAAATTATTAATGTTACATATACATTTCTTTATAAAGATTTACTAATCAAACTAAAATACATATCAATCGAGTTAAAGTGTTTCTATACAACTCAATCCAGATAGGATCCCAGAATTTAGTGTAGCGTATCGGAATTGTATTCAATCCGTATTGAACCCATAAATTCAAAAACTGTATTCAACCCTTATTCAATCAGTATTTAACCATCATGGAAACGTAGTTATAGACAATATTAAAAGTCTTGAGTAGTTGTACAAAAGTATTTATTCACCTGAGCTGAATTTAATAAAATCCATTTAGCAAATCCTTTTAATTCTGCCATTGTTAAGTAAACTTTCTATTTGGAAAAGTAAAATAAAAGTGCAATGTTTCCATTTTATTGATTAAATTCTAAAAAAGTAAATTTATAATCGTTAATTGGCAAATCAAAACTCAATTACCAATATAAATAGGGCTTTTATCAATAATCTTTTTTGTTCTGAATAATGCCACCCACAAAAAAGCTTAAAGTGAAGTGATAAGGAGAAAAAAAGATGCTTCACTCAAATAAAGGTAGCCTGGCCCATTGTTCACAAGGACAATAGGCTAGAGTCTATTGGGAATAAAATCTACCCAGAACTCTATCTTGGTTTTCATTACTATCTCCCTTCAAAAGTCCGCTGTACAAAAATATAAGTATTTCTCCTTAAACATCTTACAATCTGGCAAAATTCTCTATTTTGTTAACGCTATTCTTCTCCTATAGTAATTCTTTTAATTGTTTTTGATATTTCTTATCTGCATTGAGTATTTACATACTACAAATGAGTTTTACTCATACTGTTTTAACCTTGTTATATGTAAACTAAACCAAAATCATTATTTTGATGTTCAGCATACAGTCCCAATAAGAGCGTGTAAACGATAGTAAACTGTATCATCATTAACCCACACGGCCTCCAGCTCATATAAATAACCTACTAAAACTTTTGATTGTATTGTTAAAGAGTATGAAAAAATGAAATTATAAAAACTTTTGATTGTATTGTTAAAGAGTATGAAAAAAATAAAGTATAAAAACTTTTGATTGTATATTGTATTGTTAAAGAGAATGATTGCAGTAGAGTCTCTAGTAATTCTACACAGGAAAGGGATGAAAAAACTAACGATATCTCATATAAAAATGAATAAATTCATTAATATTTACATTATCTGTAAATATATAAATCTACAGCATTTACATACACAAACTACATTTTTACATTGACTTTAAATTAATAGAACTGTATTTTTCCTTTGTGATTTTCCCTTTTTTAAAAATATAAAAAAGTTGCAATAAAACAGATTGAAAATAGAGATAGTTCAAGAGCTTACCCCTGTGCAACTTCCAATCTAAAGGAGTTGTTCGCGTGATATGTGAGTCTGGATTTTGAATTGTTTATTTGCATGTTACAATCTAATTTGGTCGATAAATAGGTTTTATTTTTCCTTAAAATAGTGAAATGTCGGTCAGATTTTTTTTATAGATTAAAAATATCTATATAATACATCTCACACTGAAGTTTCTTATATATAGGATTACATAACTACTTAGTCCAGCGTTTTTAAGTTATTAGTTGTATAATATAGAGTTTTCATAAGTATACCTATTTAATTATTATTAGAGATTTTATCAAAATTTACCATAAAAAATAACTTCTCCTCGGTGCAGAATCGAAATAGACCCCCCTCAATATAGGCGTTTGGAACTATTTTATCAGGAACTAGACTTTTCCCGAAAAAAAAAAGACATACATGGTGAGATTCGTATTTATGAACTGCAATATATTATACTTTTTAAGTAAAAACTATTTTCAAGGAATAATTTGTCAGAGTATTTGAAGGTAGCGCCCTCAAATTTAAAGCTAAAATTAATTTTTTTATATTGCTTCTGGGTGGTTTTCAAAATCCCAGACAGTAGTTTAAGCTTTTGGCCATTTTTTGGCAATCATTGGGACCTTAAATCCAATAAAAACTTTTAATTTAATACGCCATCACAATACATTCTCTCTATTATAACAAGTATATGAGAAAGTAAAAATCTGACTAAAGTTTCCATATTTATTAAGGTTCTACATTCCTTGTAAACAGTTTATAAAGATAATTTTTTATACTTAGAGTAACAATTTCAGTGAGTACAATTTTTCAAAATAAAGCATAAATATAGAAACATAGAAAATCTCTTTAAGCTAATGACAGCTGAAAATCCTTTAGAGGTGGTGCGACCTGGTGACGGATGTATTAACTAGTTTAGGTAAATCAGTGCTGAGATTGATGATTGTCTCTAGACTGAAATTAGTAAATATAGAAATACCAGCTTCGTCTCTGCTGTCTGTGATTTATGCACCTTTAGCCCACTCAATCATATTAATATATACATATATCATTTATAAGTTTACAATATCTTTTATGTAATAGAGTAGTGTCCCAACGACGGGCGCGGGCGACGGCGACGAACTCACCTCTAAACGATTTATAACGTTAAAAATTGATGTGCCATAAGCTGGGATTGAACCAGCGACCTCCTGTGTGTCAGTCGAAAACGCTAGCCATTACGTCATGCAATTGTAATGAAACTCCCTGCATAAAACTTACTATTTAAACAGTAAATATCTATTTAAATATGTATTTTAATTATAACTTTTTTTAACCATATTTATTCTGCCCGTTTCCACGGGCATAACGGCTAGTAATATTATATTATACTACTTATTATAGAACTTTATTAAATTAATTTTGATAATAATATATATTTATTTATGTTGATATTCACTTATTAATTAGACATACGGCAGTTTCTTTGACAGGGCCTACGCCACCCTTTTATAAGCCTAATGTGACCCCTGTTATAAAAATAATTTGAATAATTATTTCTTTATTTTTAATCCTTCTAAAGTAAACTTGAGAAAAGTATTTTTAACGCGTCAAAGAAGACAAAAATAACCTCTTCAAATTGAAATTTCTTTTTCTATACAAACCGCGTTTTATCTTAAATGCTTTTATTTCACTTTTCAAAAAAAAAAAAGTATTTAACTGAATCAAGTCCTTTAAAATGCAGTGAGTTAGAGATAAATGGGTTTTTTTATTTTTCCAATTTTATTTTTAGGTACTAAAAGAATTAAATGTTCTTTTGAAGTAGTTAAGGAAAAACCTGAATTTAAGATTTTTTATTTTTAACTCAAGTTTTCTATATTTAGAAGAAAAACAAAAATCTCTGGACTTGACAAGAAGAGATTATGTTATAAAAAGAAAGGAATAAAAAATTAATTTTAACAGGAAAAGTAAAAATAACAGGCTAAAGGAAGAACATAAATTTAATATGTGAAAATCATATAAAGCTACCTCTAATAAAATAAATATCTGCCAATTACTTGATATCTTATTAATATTAATTGGTCCTTTCTTTCGACCAGAGTTTCTATTTTAAAGCGATTGATTTATGATTTTTACTTATGGTTTTTCACAAAAACAACCGTGAAGAACAAAATATACGATTCTTAAACTAAAATTATATGAATCTACAGTATCAGATCCGGTTTTATGTATGGTAGAAATCAGTTCTTTATTACGTTAACGCTCTTTATAACGCTCAAAACTGCATTCTATTGCATACTATGTTATTTGAGTTTTATCATTTTCGAGAAAAAATTTTATTCACGTTCATTTTTAGAGTTTTCGGAAAGTAACGCTTTCAAATTTTGAGCTAAATTTAATTTCTTTATTTCGCCTCAAACAATGATTTTTCTGAACATGTATGATAAACTTCGACCAAATCGGCCCAGTAGTTTTGCCTTCACGTATCTTTAGACTCAGGGGAACGGAACAGCAATGGTAGCACTTATGCCTGCTGATTCTCAGAGGTCAGTAGATCGAATCCCCTTTAAGTAATAGATTATTTACAGGTAAATCTATCGCTTAGACGAGTCTCAAAACACAATTAGTTACACGCGGATTTCGTTTCATTCAAGCTAATAGAAATAAAGATTAAAAGTAAATTGAAAATTAGTAATATGGAAATAGTTGTAGGTTTTTTATTTGATTTTCCCTACTTTAATAATATTGTAACTAAACATTTTGTACAACCAAGCGATGTAAACTATTAGAAATATACTTTTTGAAACTGAAATTAAAGAAATATTAAGTTATATTTAGCTATTTCATCCGATAATTCTAATTATGGAAGGGTATATCGGGAGTTATTCGAAGTGGTTATACGCTGAAGTTAACATAAAAACAGAATTTAAACTGGAAACAACCGAGACAAAACATTTCCCACGTCACAATCCATTCAAGATCAGTCGATAAGATGGAAGTATTTCAATTGACGGAACTGTCGAATTTCAAATCCTATTTATTTTTTACAGCGGTAAAAATATAAAAGGTAGGAGTTGGGGGAAAAAAAGAGGAGAAATAATCCTTCTTGGAGGAAAAAAAAAAAAAACATACACATCCTGTCTTCCCAGAGTTGAATTACGTCCCAAGGCCTTTTTCTTCCATTTAGAATTCAAGTTAAAAGAAGGAGATTTAATCCGTGGAAGGAGAGGAAAGAAAGAAAATTCCGAAGTCAAGGTTTTTTCTCCTCGATTTTTCTTCTCGTCCAAGGGATTTCCTGGAAGAATTCACTTCCAATCCGTTTGGAATGGGGAAGTTGAGGATAAAAGCGTGACGTCAAGAATACACCTGTCTGTAAATAACAGAGGTTAAATGCAAATAAGAGACGCTAGGTATTTTAACTTCTCTATTTTGCGTGATATCACATCATTTGAGTTTTTGTAATCTAAAAAAAAAACTTTTTTGTTAAAGTTCGTAATGCAAAACTAACCATTGGACAATTTTCGTAATAATATATTGAACCACGAATTTTAGTTACATGGATTTGTGTATTTTTTATTTTTTTTATTTAAAGCTTGAAAGATTGTAATTCGTGGTACAACAGACCAATGGGGAGCTAGGGCTTTACTAGGTTCTTTCATACAATACTCTGATTGGCACGGAGTCAGCCGTATCAGCTGGTTCCAGACCAGACTATTTTACCCTTCTACTGTGTACACCTAATACTAATAATACGTAGCGAAACAGACAGAAAAGGGCTTAGGCTTGCCAAAGAGCTGATAAAGCTGTACAGTAAAACATGACTATAAGGGTTAAGGGTTGTGCGGAATATAACAATGTAGGCGCACGGTAGTGCGCAAGACACTACTTTTTGGACCAGTAAGCATACAGTAGGTTTGTTCCAACCACACTTCAAACTGGTTTGGAACTGTCCGACGCATGCGCATCGGACCACACTTGAATGTTTTTTGCAAATGCACATGCGTCGTACATTTTGAAACTACATAGTTTAAGGTGTGGTTGGAACAAACCTAATGTGTTTAATTGAACTAATTCAACTGGTTTTTCTCATCCTCATTATCTCTGCTTCCCCTTACGATGGGCTTTTGAAGTTTGAAACATAGATTAAGCGTAAATAGCTTAGGACACTGTAAATAATTGCTCGCTTAATATTCAGCCTTTACAACACGGGAGAGTTTCAAAGTTTAATATTCTTGTTACTCACTCTCATCATCAAAATTATAAGTGAATTCGAGACTAGCTAGAAACTCGAAATTTGGCACACTTGTATCTATAGTCGTGTAACTGAGAGGAAAAATCCAAATAAATTTTAAATATGGTGGACGCAAATCGAAAATCTGATTGCGCAAACAGCTATTGATTTTTAAAGGTCTACTATTTAGATTCTTTCACTTTTTACCATAGTTGGAGCCAGGTTCGATTTATCTTTTTTAATTATTGGTTTTGATCTCTCATAGCATCCTCAATTATAAACAGAGATTATTTCTGATTAGACGGCTCAAATCTCACTCTAACGCTCTTTAAATAAAGTATTTATTATTTTATGAATGTTAGCTGAGAACACGAGAGTCAACTTTTTCCCGAGTGCCGTGTGATGTGGCCACTTTTTAAAAAGTTTTTTTGTTTGTGATGCATAACATTTGAAAGGCCCCGATTTGTACTTGATGGCTGGTGTCATTTGATTATTTATTTATTGTTAAATGGTACATGTATATATGCATCTATTTTTATTGTATACAAATCCTCCTGATCGGGTATTTTTATACAATTATTCTGATGCCTGTTTTTCTTTGTGTGAGTAAAAACTTATCCTTTTCCTCACATTTCTGTGGCTACATAATTTTTCTACATTTACAAATTTCTAACCCATCGAAGCCCACCATGCTAAAAGCAGCAAAAATTATTGATATCCACAAAAAACCTAACCGTGAAAAAGTGCCAAGTTCCAGAACCTCGCCTAAAATAGTCAACCTATCAAAGTTGTGATATCTACTTTTGGCCAAGACTGCTCTTTTTTAGTAAACGCATAACCTTACTTCACTCCTACCATCATTAGTTCTTTCATACAATTCTCTGATTGGCACAGAGACAGCCGTATCAGCTGGTTCCAGACCAGACTATTTTACCCTTCTACTGTGCACACCTAATACTAATAATATGTAGCGAAACAGACCGAAAAGGGCTTAGGCTTGCCAAAGAACTGATAAAACTATACAGTAAAACATCACTATATAAGGGTTAAGGGTTGTGCGGTAATATAACAATCAGAGCACACGGTAGTGCGCAAGGCCAAGTTGCAGTAAGCATGCAGTGTGTATCTTTACTTGAACCAATTCATCCGGTTCTTCTCACCCTCATATCTCTGCTTCCTTCTACGATGGGCTTTTGAAATTTGAAACATAGATTAACCTTAAGCAGCTTAGGGCACTGTACAGAATTGCGCCCTTAGTATTTAGCCTTTTCAACACGGAAGAGTTTCATTTTTGTTACTGACCCACTCATTATCAAAATTATAAGTGACTTCCAGACTTGCTAGAAACTCGAAATTTGGCACACTTGTATCTATAGCCGTGTAAGTGACAGGAAAAATCCAAATAAATTTTAAAAATGGCGGACGCAACGTTAAAGATGTTATTATGAATGAAAAGTATGTCGTAGTCGTATCGAAAAACTAATTCCACAAACAGGTATTGATTTTTAAAGGTCTACAAGTTAGATTTTTTCAAATTTTCCATACCTCCATCGGTTATCAGTTGGAGCCAGGTTCGATTAATATTTTTTAATTATTGGCTTTGATCTCTCATAGCATCCGCAATTATTAACAGGTTTTATTTCTGATTTGACGGCTCAAATCTCACACTATCGCTCTTTACATGAAGTATATTTATTTTATAAATGTATTTTATTAGCTGAGAACATGAGAGTAAACTTTTTCCGTACCATGTGACGTGTGACGTTTTTAAATTTATTTTTTTTTGTGTTGCATACTTTGCGCATTTGTACTTTAAGGCTGTTCCATCCATCTGTTTATTTTTACATGTACATTTGTACCGATTGGATACAAATCCTCCCTATCGGGTATTGTTTGACAATTAATCGGATGTCAGTTTTTCTTTTTGTGAGTAAAAACAGCATTTTCCTCACTTTGCTGTGCCTACATAATTTTTCTACATTTACAAATTTCTCAAATTGAAGCCCTCGATGCCAAAGCCAACAAAAATGAATGATATCCATAAAAAAAACCTAACCGTGAAAAAAGTGCAAAGTTCCAGGACCTCTCCTAAAATAGTCAACCTATCAAAGTTGTGATATCTACTTTTGGCCAAGACTGCTCTTTTTTAGTAAACGCATAACCTTACTTCACTCCTACCATCATTAGCAAGACTGATCTTTTATTTATATTGCTTTTTGCACTTGGCCAGTTACAAAATGAGGCATAATACATCAGTATCATGTGTAATCACATAAGAGTTGCTTGAGTAGTGGGAAGAAGAGAACTCAAAAATAAAAAGTTCAGGACCCAGGACAACCCAAAAAAGCCATCCAGGATCAAAGTAGTGACATCAACATTTTTTTAATGCCAAACGATCGGGAAATTAGGTGTGGCTTTATTGCGCGAAATTTATCTTAAGTAGGGATGTTTCTGTTACTAATGGTCGTCGCATTTAAAAAAAAATCTCTAAACTAGTTAAAGCATCAAATTTATAGACCACTGCTTCAGAATTGTTAATGTCACTGCTAATGACAGAAAGTACCAATAAAACAATATCTGGTTTCAACAGTGAAACCCAATAAATTTTCGCAAAGAGAGTTTTATGATACTTCAAGAGAAAACCACACTTCAATAAATCAAATCATTAGATAGCAAACTCGGTAAAACTTATAACAGTTAAAATCGATAATTGAACCAGAAATTGATTTAAAAAAAAAACGAAACACAGAATAAGGTAACAATAACATAATAAAATCTTTCTTATAATCATTGAATTTTCTCTTCTTTTCTGACGCCAAGGTCTGACGCTAGTTTTGGTCAATTCACACCTATACGGTTACGTCCAGATCTGGCCAGGGTAAGAACCGAATTTGTACAATTATTGCCTTCCACTTTTGTTCTTGTCAATAAATATATTGTATTAGGTACCCAAAAATACTTTTTGGGCATAAGGCATAGTAGTTGAAGTAAGCTCTTGTAATAATACTAGACGAACCACTTCGAACCTAACAAAGAGGCCTTATTGTGACGCACTTTTACTAGGAAGAGAGTTCCAGCTATTTCACACATCATACCATACTACAATATACCAGCGAAGCAGGTATAGTGTGATGATTTGGGAGCCATTTTCATGGTCATGAGACATACGCTCTTGCTTTAAAATTAGCGCTATCGCTGTTTAACGTAGGGTGGATTTTCTAAGAGAAATTACAGCATTCATATTGGTACACAAAGAAGATTCTTCCTTTCTGAATGGCTGGAGTCTGACCGGACAGTGTAAATGGGTTAGACCGAGACAGTGCCGTGACCTGACCGTGACCGTAGGAGTAAATCCACCTTTAGACTCTAAGTGGATCGTAGTGGACTCAAATTAAGCGAAGCAAAGCGAATAAAGGATATTAAGTACTGAATAAAGAATTGAATGCCACACTGCCATCGGATACAAATTATTCCGCTACCGAAGTGGAGTCAGCTTCAGTTAGTTTTATCAGTACCATAATTTTACCTTTACTACCTTTTCTAGTCAGTCTCACGTCGATCTCCGACATAAATTAGACTCACCACTCACTAAATTCATTTTATTATGTAAAATGAATTTACATAATAAAATGTAAATTCCTTTTTTCTTTTTTTTTTGTCCTTTTTTTTCTTTGTCTGCAATATGCACTGATGATGGCCTTTTGAAGGCTGAAAGCTGCTTTGGCAATAAAAAAAAATCTTGTTTGTGTTATTCCTTTATGATGACCTCTATTGACGCTCCTAGATCTATTACCTTTTCTAGGTTTTCTTTACTACCTCAGTACCTAGGATCTAGAACAATCCCTATCTGTATCTGATTAGTGTGAGTTCAGACGGAATTTCTGCTCAGCATTCCCGGTTGCCGCCACCTTGTTCAACCTAGTTTTATAAATGCTATGCTCTTCTAATGATGATTAAACGTAAATGAAGTGCACTCATAAGAAAATTAGATATATAAAGTTGTCTCAAATGTTAAAAGTGCAAAGATGTATTTATTTCATATAAAACATCAAATTTTGCTTAAAATAAAAAGTTTAATTGTAACGCTGGATAATTAGTAGATTACAATGAAGCGACATAATAACATTATCTGACTCTTGTTTCTCGTATACAAATCTAATTATCCAATAACAAAAGGCGAGAAAGAGTATTAAGGAATGAAAAAGAAAAAAAGAGCAAATTTTCATTTTATGTTAAGCGATAAACATTTTAACAGTAAACATACACTAGACTCGACGTAAAAACCATTCTGTTTATCAGCTTCCTCGAGAAGGCGCTCGAAAAACTGTAATGTGACAAATGTTTCTACTCTGCGGTCATTTGTGATCTCAAAACCGCAAACAGGACACAATTCAGATAACCCAGCGGTTCTAATTAGTTAATTCAATTTTGAAAACGATTTATAACTGAAGTAGAAAAACAGAAGAGATGGCACAGAGAAAGTAATTAGCAGAAAATAATATAAGTATTAATGTTTGAAAGTAAAAAAAAAAAAAAAAAAAAAAAGTAGATAATTAATACAAGTGAATGAAAATCAATAAAAGAGACAATATTTTAGTAGATACATGCTAGGTTTGGAGAGGTTTTATTAAATTATGGAGCTAAGCATAATAATAATAATAATAATAATGGCTTTATTTACTTAAAAAAGGATGCGTTGATTGAGATATAACAAATTATCAGTTATTAAACATATATTTGCTTGAACAAACAAGCCTCCACTCGAGGGCTTGGAGGAGGGTTACATACATTAAAATTTGGTACACATGCTCATTTTACCAATGTCCAGAAGAGTTCGTTGGACAACCTTATCCGCTCAAGCTCAAGCGTTCGCACGTAACGCTCCAAATGTAAGCTTTAAATGTTAAATTAGAATTTTAGGAAGGGAAAAAATTCTAACTTTATCTATCCAATGAGACAAACTACTTTTATAAATACATTCTTTCATTAAAACTAACACCGACACCGCTATAAAGTGTTGGGATGGCTAAGAACATTAAAGTTACAGGTTTAAAATAGAGAAAACAACGTTTTTACGAATATTTTACGCCCTAACGTAAAGATTTTAATAAAACTTCATACAGATCGTCTAAAGTACAATTGAAACAGGCATGTAAAATTTCAACCTAATTCAAGCAGAAGTTTGTTTTGTTTAGTGAAGTGATATATTTTATATGTTTAATAGAGTAGGCATGAGGGTTGAGAATAGTCCTTTTCCCTCACTACTCGGCACTGTACTATCATCCTCCTGATAGTGACTCATCCTCTTTAACTATCAACTTTTCATGATTAACAATTTTTCTTAACATTTAATACATACGTATAGCAAGACGCTCCAATGATAAAAAAAAAAACAATTATCTCAGCCACGGTCTCCTCCGGAATATCTATATGTATATATACTCTTTTTGTAATAAGTATAACTTTTGACACTCAGATTGGTCAACCAATTTGACGAAAGAAATAAAGTCACTAGGTCTGTGGGAGGGATGGGGGTCAGTGACATTTGTATTTGCCTAGTTGGTCCGACCTTCTCGAAGTCAAAATCCAGAGCTCTCATTGGCTCCTCTACTTATTTTCGATTTTCCTGCGCTTTTAAAAGTTAATACTCATTGTAAAAAGAGTATGAATGGATTTGGCAGCGGAAACTTAGAATATCGTATTCTATATTCTAATTTAAAACACTATTAACATCTCCGAAAAGATACTTCCTCATTCCATGTCATCAATATTAATTATTTATAATACTTTCCAGTAGATTCATTTGTTCAAATTATATTTATTACTCAAACAAAAAGTTTAACAGTAAAATAGTTTATAACTAACGGTTTCTGCTAACCTTGAACTCTAGCCAGATAATTATGAATCAAGTATTTATTTTAATTAGATTAAGTATAAATGTAATTTATGTTTAATGGTTATTTTCGTAGTTAGTGGAGACGTTAATATCAACTAAAGTTTTTACCTTATCTCTATTAAGCATTATCTTTTTATTACCATAAGTCGAAGTAACTTTGGTTTTACTCATAAAATCATATTATCATGATTTATACTTTAGTAATTGTTAATTATTAGATAAAAAAAAGAAAAATATAAAGAAGTTTCATCAATGGTGTTATATTGCTGTTTTGATGATTTCAGATCAAAGGTGCGATTCCTATGTTGCGGCTGACGCACGCGTCTGACACATGCGTCTGACGTAGGTTAAGGGTTTCCTATGAATGCGTCCAGTGAGTCTGCGTCCTCGGTAGTGAAAGGATGACAATAATAATAGGATGCAGCACATCCTATTTTCAAATCAAGGATTGAGGAAGGCTGTTTTGAGATATTTATAAAGGTGCGATTCCTATGCTGCGGCTAACACTCGCGTCTGACGCATGCGGCTGACGGAAGTAAAATTTTAGTAAATTAAAATCAGACACGTTTTTTCTTTGATAGAAAATAATTAGATATTTATATCAATTAAACTGTTGCTAAAGAAGAAGAAAAGATGTAATAATGATTGTAGCACACTTTTGAACCACCGCTAGATAGATAAACTAAAAAGAATTTATAAAAGCATCAAGCCTTTTTTGTAATAAATATAAACACAGGAAAAAAAAATGTTTTTTTCCTAATGACGTAAAAATGGAAATTCAAACAATCATTCTAGAAAAAATAAACTAAAAGTATATTTATAATAATAAAAAAAAAAAAAAATATATATATGGGAGGAAATTAAAAAGGAAATGGAAAAATGATGAGTAAAATGCCTTTTTTATTCTTGAAAGATATCTCGCTGGTTTTTCTTTTGTATATTTTCATAAACTTTTCAAAGTTTATTTTATCACAATATAGTCAATACAGTAGGTAAATATTGGATATAGTCTAAATTACTCCTTCTATATATGCAAATCACTTTTTAAAACAAAATAGATTATATATGTATATTTTTAAAATAAATAAATTCATAAATGAATATGTATGTACGTGAGAATACGGGTTAAATCAATACAAGTGATTGTCAACGTATTTGTTTACGTAGATTTCAAATAATTTATCATTTTTTCGAATTTTATATTCATAATTAACTTAATTGTCAAATGAACACCAATAATTTTTCATGAGGAAATTTGTTTTGGGTTTAAAAGTAAAAAAAAAAATAAATAGTTTTTAAAAAAAGTTTGTAACAATAAGCTCTGTGACGGGTCTAAATTTTCTAGCTTTAAAATGTCAGCTTAAATGTAGCTTCAATGTATGTAGCAGTGCATGTATTGGGCTATGTATGTAGCTTTGAATGTATGTATTTTAAAATGTATGTAGCTTTGAATGCACGGGGCGAGTGTTCGCCTGGAACATAAATATGTTATGTATGTCCTAAGAACTAAATACATACTAGCTTATTCATTGTTATCTACCAAATTACATTTTCGATAGAAAAAAAAGTAAAAGAAATTCATTTAATTCGGATAGTAAATTTATTTAAGTACAATAAATATATTACAAAGCTAGAAAAAAACCAAATGCTTTAGTTAAAACAATATTATCTTTAGGTTCGGGTCAATGACTTGTAGCCCTTTAAAAGAAGATTCAAAGCTTAGAACAGAGAACAGATCCGATTATCAAGGAAACCCTTCTTGTTTGATTTTACGATAAAAGGGTAAGATTTAATACTTTGAAACAAAAGTTTCAATCCGTTATAAAAAGATTTTATATTAAATTATAATAAATTAAATATAAATCAAAATCAAAATTAAATTTATATAACATAAATAGTCTGCCAATTAGTGTGGCTTCTTCACGCCCTTAATGATATTTTGCTTTTATGTCCTAATATTCACTAATTTTTGGAACGAAGTTCCTTATGGCGCGTTCTGGAGCCCGGGAGTGAATCCGAAAAAACTACCAAAATCACCATCACAAAATAACCGTCATGCAAAATCACCGTCACGAAATCTACTGATGACGATAACTTGAGTAAAATATGACCGAGTTAGTTGAAATTTGGTAAACATGTTCATTTTACTAATACCCAGGCTGAGTTCTTTGGACAACGTTATCCACCCAAGCGTTCACGCGCATCGTTCGCGTAAACGTAAGCTTCAAAAATTTTAGGACGGGAAAAATGCTGACGACAATTTCAAGGAAGCCTTTTCCTTGACTTTATTTTGGTTATTTTTGTTATATTTCAAAATAGGCACTTCTTTAGATTGTTACTCCTCTTTTAAAAAATAAGAGGAGAGTACCATTCTAAAGAAGTTGTAAGGAATGTTCTTTTTTGACTGTTACTCTCCTTATAAAAAGAGAAGTGGGATATTCCTTTGTCCAGTAGTACATTGGACTAAAAATCCCTTTTTCCGAATAGTTATTTAGTTAAAGTAATTTTCATTCTAAAACTACTTAGGGGAGAAAAAATCTAAAGAAGTACCTCAAAATGTCACTTCGTTTTGTAAATATAATCACGTTTTTTGTTGAAAGTAAAATAGATCTGATAAAATGTATTTAATATATTAGGTATATTATTACAATATTGTGTACTTAATCCAAGAAAGAATTTTAAGTTCATCTATTTAATGAGATATACAACTTTTTAAATAATTTTTTTTTTTTAGTAAAACGAACACAGACACTGTTATGAAGTTATAAAGATCGCTAAATTTATTAAAGTGGACCTAAAAGTCTTTATTTTGGACGTTTAAAATAAAGAAAACAATATTTTTACCGATATCTTACGTTCTAACGTAACGATTTTAATCAAACTTCTTATACATCGTCTAGTACAGTTGAAACAGATCTAATGTTCTGTTTCATAATAGAACACTAGGGTTGCAAATCTCATCTGTAGGATCATGAATGCCCCTGAAAATAAATTTTTAAAAAATTCTAGCCACCCCTCCCATAAAAAAAAATCGATGTACGTGGATTCTAGGAGTTACCACCAATCAATTAGGGATTTGNAAGAACTCATAACGCTCGTTTAAAAAAGTGAGGCAAATGAGTGAAAATGTATTTTTTAACTACTAAATTGACAAGAATTTCTACGAGAGTTTTGCTTCCATGCTTATCGAAGGTAACGGAAGATAGTAATTCAGTATACCTAATATAATATAAATTCCTTATTAAATTTACGTGAGAACAAAATATCAAAGGGATATTTCATGACTAAAAGAAATTAACATTTTTTCCTTTTCTATGCATATTGAATTTTATCACTGTTGTAAGTCACTATAATCCCTACAAGTATTCAGCTATATCACAACAGTGACAGACTTTTCAGGAGTTAAACATACGACTAAACAGGTAGGGATTTTCTCTTGTAACAAGGGAACAATAGTGTGACATTATGTCACTATTAGGAGGAAACGGTTATGTACGTTGTTACTATCTCACGGAAGAACGTATTAATAAGATTGTTATCTGTAAAATTCAAGAATTTACCCTTTTTTTATCACACTTTCCTTTGTTTTAGGATCAAATCAGCCTTTTTGTATATATATATATATATATATATATATATAATGTATA
>KZ651241.1:96029-117252 GCA_001010745.2 Gerris buenoi
TAGCGCTAATAGCCGATGAGACTAACCCCAGAAACATCTGGCCACGAGGCAGAATATCAGCTATTTACCCAGGGAAGGATGGTCAAGTAAGAATTGTTGATGTCACCACAGCCAAGGGGACCTACCGACGACCTATGACAAAGGTTGCCATACTGTCGGAGGGAGAAGGATGTTAGGGAATTTTGACATGTTTGTTTTGTTTTTGTTTTGTTTATATAATTTAATTGAAATGTTTTTATAGAGTTTGACATTGTCGTCTGAAATAAATATTCTTTGTGAGTGTTAAATATACTTGGATTGAATCTAAAGGAGTAAAGTATCTATTTAGTCAGATTTCTTTACAGTGATCGTTCTGGAGAACGAAACTTTTTTAAGCCATTTGAATGAGATGCATTTAAAAGAGATGTCTGAACTTGAGAATGAAGTTTTTTTTTTAATTTTGTTTGTTTAAGAAGTCATATTTGTTGTTTTTGCTTCCAAGTTTGCCAAAGGTGAAGGAAGCTATGTGATAGTTCCAAAGAACGAAACATTTTTATGTCTTTCATTACACTTAACATGTGTTTTAAAATTTTCAAGACAGAAATCCATTTCATACACTACAGAACATTTTTGGTTTCATGCCTGTCTGTCGGACTGTCGCTTAAGTTTTGTGAACCAACATTAACTTAAAATTTACTCGACTGATTTGAAAGAAATTTGCATGGTAGGTCATAATTAGCCCAGTGTTGGTCCCATATAAGTTTCAACCTCCGCGTTTATTTCTTACTCTTCCACATGCGCAGAAACATACATTTATTTACACTTATAGCTTCAAATTTACTTTCAGATTTTTCTGCAACTTTTATAATTCATCAAAGGAGCCCGCAGATAGCTTCAGATTAATTTCAGCAGTTTGGGCTCTTTAAATTTTGCTAAATTGATACTTCGATTCATATTAAAAAATCAAAATTATTTTGACAGACTTAATAAACGGGGGGAAATTAAACAAATTTGACAAAAATAGGTTTTAAAAACATACAAAAAGGAAGCTATGTGCCACTCTAAATTGACAGACTATTATTACATGAATACATGATTAATTAAGCAGTATTTACAGTCCAAATACGGTTGAAATTAATATGAGACCATCTCTGAGCTATACCCTCGACAAATACCATCCAAACTTTTAAAGATAATAATAGTACTTTTAAAGATAAAGATATTAATCAAAGAAAGTGTGTCCTCAGTGCTCAAGAGAAACTGAAGAAGAATAAATAGTCATTCTTTTTAGCTTACAGTAGCTTAGGTAATTTCCACCCAACTACAATTCACAAAGACTTTCTTTTCTCTTTTAGTCATTTAAAGGCTTTAGGGGATTAGAAGGTTTTCGGGAAAGAACAAAAAAAAAACTGTTTTTAGCCCAAATCCGCCTACACCGATATCTGTCACAGTAGTAGAGGAAAAAAAAGAGGTGGGTCTTGAATTTGTGTCAAGGGTTTTGCGGAGTAGACCCCAGATAATGTACTGAAGAGGGTGTAAAACTGGGGTCCTTGGTGCAGACCCCCAACGTGCCTGTAAGTGATGTGCGACCCAAACCACTTCTCGTGATTTATAGCCTAGACGTAAATTCTAACCCGGAATGAGAAGAGTGAGATCATGAGGCAATCGGTTTCCTCTAAACTTGTATATATAGTAAACGTAGACCTAAGCACATTGTTCTAAATAACTAAGCTTCTGGATATATCAGGCCTATAACACTATTGTATTAACTATCAACTATTGTGTTCATTATTAATTGTTAACACTGTATCTCAGAGATAAATTATTGTGAGTCACATTACAGGACACGAGTGCAATTTTCCACTTGTTTATAACGGAAATCAAGTAGTTTTTCTTCATAAATATAAAACATTTTTACATTGATAAAAGAGTTCCAAAACTTTACAACGTACAACTTTACGTAAGCAAGTGCAAACACCATTAAAAGTTGTACTCATTGTTACAGAATTTAAATTTTAAACACCTTACGATATATGGTATTACGTAGGCTTCCTCAGTTATCCCCAATATTAAGTTATTCCTGAGGTGACCATGTTATGACAGGTTTAGGTCCCGACATTTCCCTCCCAGTGTTAAGCATGATTGATAGTCTAGGAACCCGTTTGATGCTTGAGTCAAGCCTTGACGGCGATTGATGGAAAGTTTGAATGAGTCAAGCGGCTTGATGGAGCGCTTGATAATCTAGAACAATTTTGATCAAACATTCCGTCAATTACCTGCTCGACACCCCAAATCCTGATTCGAAAATATGGTATAAATCTACACAATACCGACTCTCTACAGTCCAGGAGGAGCAGTTAACTAGTCGAAAACTCCGCTACAAATGAATGTTGATGAAAAGATTGATGAGGTGCTTGATGCGCACCAAGGTGGCTTGAAGGTCGTATCAATCAGCTTGACGCAATGTTTTGATCAAGTGGCTTGATCGTGTAAAGGCTGCTTAAGATAATTAACGTTGATACTTCTCCAACGACAACATGCAAAGGAACAACGTTCACTAAAAGTAACACAGTTAACGTTGGTACTTCTGTAGGAGAACATGCAGTTCCAACTAACAACGTTAACTGAGAGTACCATAGGTGAAATTATTGTTTCTCCAGGACATCATGCACTCCAAAGGAACAACGTTCACTAAAAGTAACACAGTTAACGTTGGTACTTCTGTAGGAGAACATGCAGTTCCAACTAACAACGTTAACTGAGAGTACCATAGGTGAAATTATTGTTTCTCCAGGACATCATGCACTCCAAAGGAACAACGTTCACTAAAAGTAACACAGTTAACGTTGGTACTTCTGTAGGAGAACATGCAGTTCCAACTAACAACGTTAACTGAGAGTACCATAGGTGAAATTATTGTTTCTCCAGGACATCATGCACTCCAAAGGAACAACGTTCACTAAAAGTAACACAGTTAACGTTGGTACTTCTGTAGGAGAACATGCAGTTCCAACTAACAACGTTAACTGAGAGTACCATAGGTGAAATTATTGTTTCTCCAGGACATCATGCACTCCAAAGGAACAACGTTCACTAAAAGTAACACAGTTAACGTTGGTACTTCTGTAGGAGAACATGCAGTTCCAACTAACAACGTTAACTGAGAGTACCATAGGTGAAATTATTGTTTCTCCAGGACATCATGCACTCCAAAGGAACAACGTTCACTAAAAGTAACACAGTTAACGTTGGTACTTCTGTAGGAGAACATGCAGTTCCAACTAACAACGTTAACTGAGAGTACCATAGGTGAAATTATTGTTTCTCCAGGACATCATGCACTCCAAAGGAATTACATGAACTAAGATAAGATTAACACAATTAACGTTGGTAGTCTTCAGGACAACATGCATTCCAAAGATATACAATGTTAACTAAGAGTCTCACGTCGATCTCCGACATGAAATGACTTACCTCTCGCCAAAAATATTTTTATTCTTGAGATTCTTTTTCCTTCCTCAATAGGCACCGATGATGGCCTTTTGAAGGCTGAAAGCTGCTTTGCTAATAAAGATTTTACTTCACGTGGAGAGACAGTTTGTGTTAATTCTTTAAGAGTAACATAGTTAACGTTGGTTCGTCTCCAGGACAACATGCACTCCAAAGGTACAATGTTAACTAAGAGTAACACAATTAACGTTGGTACGTCTCCAGGACAACATGCACTCCAAAGATACAATGTTAACTAAGATTAACACAATTAACGTTGGTTCGTCTCCAGGACAACATGCACTCCAAAGGTACAATGTTAACTAAGAGTAACACAATTAACGTTGGTACGTCTCCAGGACAACATGCACTCCAAAGATACAATGTTAACTAAGATTAACACAATTAACGTTGGTTCGTCTCCAGGACAACATGCACTCCAAAGGTACAATGTTAACTAAGAGTAACACAATTAACGTTGGTACGTCTCCAGGACAACATGCACTCCAAAGATACAATGTTAACTAAGATTAACACAATTAACGTTGGTTCGTCTCCAGGACAACATGCACTCCAAAGGTACAATGTTAACTAAGAGTAACACAATTAACGTTGGTACGTCTCCAGGACAACATGCACTCCAAAGATACAATGTTAACTAAGATTAACACAATTAACGTTGGTTCGTCTCCAGGACAACATGCACTCCAAAGGTACAATGTTAACTAAGAGTAACACAATTAACGTTGGTACGTCTCCAGGACAACATGCACTCCAAAGATACAATGTTAACTAAGATTAACACAATTAACGTTGGTTCGTCTCCAGGACAACATGCACTCCAAAGATACAATGTTAACTAAGAGTAACACAATTAACGTTGGTACGTCTCCAGGACAACAAGCACTCCAAAGACACAATGTTAACTAAGAGTAACACAGTTAACGTTGATACTTCTCCAGTACAACATGCACTTCTAGCAAACAACGTTAACTCTTCAGTGTTGAAGGATCTTCAGGGGTATACATGTTGTCCTGGAGAATTAAAAACGTTAGTTGAGAGTAACACGCTTAACGTTGATACTTCTCCAGGACAACATGCACTCCAAAGAAACAACGTTAAGGTACTTCTCTAGGACAAGATGCACTTCCAACTAACAACGTTAACTGAGAGTAACTTAGATGTAGTTGTTGTTTCTGTAGGACAACATGCACAGTTATCTTTTTATTTTTAGTACCCCGACTCTATTTTTTTAATGAACCAACGAAAAAATCTCAGTTATTCTTTTTAAAAAAATATACGAAATAAAAATAAAAACCTTGATTAAGGAATTTTTCATTAATTGCATATTTTGTTAGAATAATCTCCCTCTCTTCAAAAAAAAAAAAAAAAAAAAAAAAAAAAAAAATCCTAACATATTTATCATATGGATAACTTGCTAAATTAAACTTTTACATGCCCGCCATCTTTAAACGGCTGTTCAGATTATGCTGATTAGCAACTCGTCCGCTTTGTTAAATTTCCAACAGACCCTTTGTGTAAACTAACAGCACATACTTGGCAACTTAATTTAATATTTAGATATTAGCATTGTATATTTTTACATTTGAACACAACCTTTGCATATTCTTCTACCTGTTTACATTCAAACCATAAAAAGCCTAATAAATATATATGATAATATGTTATTTTAAATTTATTTATCAACTAATTTATGTAGAATGTAGAACAAGGAAAAAATGGTTACATTATTTTCTCATGAACATGAACTGCTACGTAAAAATATACCTAATGTAATACAGAAAAATAAAAAAACTTTTGAATACTTTTAGCCTTTTTTTAAAAACAAAAGAAGGAATTAGGCCTAACCTTTCTGACAGATTATACACAATTATTTTATGATGTAGCGTTCTTATTATGTTAATAGTGGTAAATTCCTTTTTTCAATTATTTTTCTCTTCTTGTCTCTTGTCCTGTTTAATTTAAAACCTCAAGTTCAATTTTTTTTAAAAAAAGTTTGGTCTCTCAAGAGGATTTCCATTTAGTAAACAAAGGATGGGACACGATACTAAATTAGGGGATGGTATACATACAGTAAAGAGATAAATGGCTAGTTAGAGTTCTTGGTAGATTGAGGGATGGGTTAAAATTGGGGATGAGTGGAGATGAAAAAAAGGAAAAAGTTAAAATAGAGGGATCCGTTAAATTTGTGAAGGGGTTAAAATATTACATATACATAAGAGGGGTTGAATATTTTAACCCTCTTGTTAAAAGGGTTGTAATATTGAGAGAATGAAATATAAAAGGGGTTAAAAAAAATATGATTGGCTAAATTAAATTTAAATTTGTTTGATTTTATATTTACATATAAAATTTATTATCTAAACGTTGATTCTCAACACACACACACACACACACACATATATATAAAACTACTGTTGAACCCAGCTGATTACCATATTCGGAACTAGTTCTCACCAACTTGCTCCACCGTAAAGCTATTAACAACTATTAATTTTATTACAGCCGTAGTCGGCTTAGAATATCTTTAGACATCGACAATAATTTCTTCTTTTGCACAGGATAAAGAAAATAATAAAATTATAATTATTTATTCCACCACTTCTCTTCGTCAAAGGACCGGATTATAACTTCGATATTTTTATTACAGCCTTATTTTTTTACTGTAACAAAATCATATAAAATTAACACCCCCTCTTCAGACAAAGAAAAAAATCATGGCTTATTTCTTGCGAATCATTCGCCATTTTTGGTGTTAATTAATCATAAATAAAAATTTAAGGACAATTAACTGGTTTTCATTTTTAGAAGTAGTTCTTTCCTTAGAAATTAATGGTATTAACTTTAATCGATTATCGGAATGAAGTATTTAAAATTCAGCATAAGCCTTAGTACGATCAATGGTCGGCAAACCTTGATGTGCTGGCCTAATTAGCCTTAATAAAAGGGTGGCTAGGGCTTAATCAATGAAACAGCAATGAATTAATTAGCAACTCTAGGGTTTGTGTAAAAAACCTTAACTTGATTTTTAAAAGAGATGGGATTTTAAAGAAAAATGTTATTTTATTTTTATTACTTTTAAAATATTAGTTTGTAGACCAGATAAAATATTATGCGGCTGGCCGAAGTTGAAATAGAATTAAATAAAATTATTTACAAAAAAAATCGGACGTGGGGTGTCTCAGAACTTTTCCTCGCTAAATAATCCCAAAATTGCGGCAGATATAATTTCAAATAAGCAGGAATTATTTATTTTATAGAAAGGTATAATTGACGCGAATTTCCGCTGAATCTACGAATTTTTTCCCTAAATTTTATGTTGATGGTTTAAAGTTCATTAGTCAATATTTTCAAAATGGCGTTAATGGCTTCACAAATTTATGATTTTCTGCATGTAAGAACTGAATTATGTACAAATTATAAACTCTCTAGCTTATAAACAGAGGGAGTTATGCGTGACACAGATACAGACAGACATCTGGCTAAACAATAATTTTAAAACTATAATTCAGTTTTAAGTTTGGACGATTTTTCTTACAAAAACATTAGGTTGTGCGTCGCATTAAATACTTGTCGAACTGCAGTTGGCACGCATCCATAGTTTGCCGACCTCTAGATTAGATCACTATTGTATCGATTTAACATGCCCATGATAGTCATAGTAATTGACAGACTACATATACATGAGAAGAATGTTTTATCAATTGGTCATGAAAATGATCAAATAGGCATACACCGAGTATCAAAACGCTAGCTCTAAATGTATATATATACACTGTTAGATTATTTTTGCTTACATTTTATAACTTTCATATATAACTTTTATATATATACGGCACCATAATTAACTTATAAATGGGCCTCTTTTTTTACAACCTATATGGACCTCATATAAAAAAATTTATTGCAACACACATTTTTTAATTAAAAAATAAAAAACCCTTAGTGGTTTCTAAGCTGTTAAAAGTCTTCCCCTTTTAACGGCTAACAAGCGGACTTTATTTAATGGTGAAGTTTTTTCGGGATGCTTACAAAACCCTTTTCATATAGTAGTACTAAAAACTGTTCAGGAAATAAGGTCAGGAGAGAAAACAACCGTGTAACGTACCGAACTTTAACAGGCATTGTAAAAACGCAACTTTTAAAAACAAAATACTAATTGCCGACCACCATCGGTGTCTTTTTCCATTCTATAAAACATCTCTACATAACAGTTATTTAGTAAAGATCCAGTTACAAAAAAAAAAAAAAAAAAAAAAAAAATCTTGGTTTAAAATAGGGGTCGTTAAACTTTTAAACAAAAAGTGTAAACCCTATAAAAAGTTAGTTCTGTAGACGTCAATTGACTTAAGTCAAGTTATGCGAAACAATTTTTTTCCCCCTAACTTTTGCTATGTCTTTAAAATCGAATTAGCGATGATAAATGTGTATGTGAAACAAATACAAGTATCTTTCCTGTGCCAACTTAACTTTAAAGATAATAAAATAAAGTTACCCTACTGGGAATTAATCATGTAGCGATTTGAACTATTACTGCTTTTCAGAGGGACAAATTTATTTCTATTAAATACGCACAGAAGATTGAAATTATTATGGGTCTAGCTATGGATTACTTTCGAGCATCTAAATGTCTGTCAAGTCGGATGAGTTGTTTTTAAGATATGGTGTTCGGCAAATATTGATGGCAGGACCAATAAACAGACTCAAGATCAAGAATACACCCTGTTGTCTAAAAACCGCATTTATGTCTAGGAAATTCTGAATTTGAAGATTTTGAATGATGACAATTCCCTTCGAAAGCAATTCCACGGAATGGCTTCCGTTACCTTTGGTAAGCTCATAAGCAAGACCATATACTATTAGTCATTTTAATTGTAGCGATCAATTTATAGTACGTTTACTATAAAAACGATATCATGAACTAAAGACAGTGCTCAATTTTTTTTTAACGAGTAGGTTAATTCTGTTGGCCGGCCTAATTCGACAATTTGTTATCCCTACGTTCTAGGGAGCATCTGCTCAATTCTGATGACCAGATATTCGGTTTTAATCGAGTGAGCCCCACATTATAAATTACCCAGACAATTAATTGTAAACGATTTAATTTTTCATACAAGTAACAATAAATTATTTGGAATTTATCTCATTTTTAATAATTCTTGTTCCATTGAGTTAGACGCTATACTCTGCAGTACAAAAAATGGAAGCAGAGTCCAGGATTAATAATGCCGAATTATAATGCATGATTAGTTATCCTAAAGTTTTTGTTGCTATGAAGTAAAGTGTGTTATTCTAATTACATTTGAGGATTAGGGTTAACTTTTCTTGGGTGGTGAACCTCGACGAGATATTTGGAAATGAAAAGACAGACCAACTAACCTGAAACACCAGTATGTCAAGGGCTTGCCTTAACTACATTATTGCAACAAAAGATTTTACAAAGAGATATAAAACCCTAAATTGTACAATAGAATATCAATAAAACAGAGAAAGCAACTCTAGTAAATTAAAATACCTTAAACCATAAATTTCAACAGCAAAACATGCAATAGATGGGCCCGACAATAGTCGAAGTTATACAGGCTAGACAGCGTACAATAAGTCACACCAATAAGTTTCTAACAGGCAAATACATACTACAAGTACTACTTTCATCGGACAAGAACTGAACTATTGCCATATCTAATAAATTCAAATTTTGATGCACCAAACTATAGCTTACCCCAAAAATGATTCTACCCGTCAAAGGCTTATTAATAATAATAATGGTTCTACAATTTGAATTTTATTCTTTAGTCAGAAAATCAATTTGAAAAGTTGTGCTGCATCTGGTTCAATTACCTAGATTGGTGAGGCATGTTAAACACTAACGGCGTTGTTTGATAAACATACATTTTTTACTAGAGTGCTCCCCAATGTTGTCGTTAATTATGTCAGATTGAAATGAAATTGTTGTTTCAGTACAGAGCTAATACAAACTATTAACTATGGTTTATACCTAGTCATTTTTAAAATACAGATTATCCGATGGACAAAAGATTTTTTTTTATAAGCTAAAAGATTCTTTCTATTCATTGATTGTGGGTGTGGGAGTAAAAGTTTGGTCACATAGAACGTGTTACTGACACAGTGTCTCGTCACACACTAATATGACCAACACTAACTAAGGATGCCTCAAAAAAACCCTTAGTTAGTTATCAGAGTATTGGATAGCCATCTTAGACATCATAGGATTTTGTTATAACCAGGTACATAATATGACATAGGAATTCAGTGGAAAAAAAGACAAAATTTTTCACGCTCTCATCCCCGTACATAATGTTCCCCCGACACAATGACACCGAGCAAAGAGCAACAATAGACTTGAATACTTTCCACACTTTTCGTCGTTTTGTTTACTTTTTTGTAACTCAGGCTTTATTTTATTTATTTTTGTTATGATCTGGACTTCCAAAAGAAGACTTTTAAGAAGCAAGGGTAGATTGAGAAATAAAAGAATGTATGAGCAAAAGAATCAATTATTTTGATATTGGTCACTTGAATTCTTGATGAATGGGACTTAATGCTAAACGTTCTTAATGCATTTATAAATTAATTTGTCATATTTTTTAAAAGGACATATTTTATTTTCTCCGCATAGCTTAGGTATTCAATTTTATCTACGGTTGATAAGAAATATAAACATTGTATCTCTGTTTAGATGCGTAGAAAGTGATTCATTACATACTTGTTCATTCATTGCGCATGGCGGTAAAGAAGAAGAATTCTTCACCTTTACGCACAATTAGCGAGTTTGTTTACATTTAACAAAACAATTTGCTGTTTGTTTAATAAAAGTAACTGTTTAAATCGAGTTTTTTGTGAAAATCAATGAGTGATTTAAGTGATTATGACGAATATGCGGAGAATAATACGCCTTCCGAAATAATTAATTCGGCACAAAATACAGCAAATGAATCAATGTCATCTTTATCAAAAGAGAAATACTAACTTACATACAGGAAGTTATTATTTGTTCTGTATTTATTATTAAAATCTAACAATCGTAGATAAAGTACGGTACGCAACTCGTGCGAAAACGGCACTTTCCATTGCTCGTGTGGTTTTACTACCCTCGTTGTCGCTCGGGTGCAAAATGCTACTTTCCGCACTCGACGCGTAATGTACATTTCATTGTAACTATAAATGATTCGGAATTTATCTCATTTTATTTTGGCGAAAATCCAGGCAAATTTCCTTACATTCCCACTCAAGGGATTATTTCTAATTATAAATAGCACAATCTATATGATTTGAATAATTTATTACCATCAAAGTTACAAACATTTAAGATAATTTTTATTTGTCTGAAATATAGGTGGCCTTTCCAGCGTAAGAAATAATTTATTTTTCTGGGTATAACTTAATAACAGCAGTAAAAAGATGGGGAAAATATACTCTGTAGCGACTTTTCATCGAATTAGAAAACAGAAAGAGAGATTTCTCAATTTTCCAAATATCTAGAAGAGATATTCTGGTGAAAAATAAAAGCAAAAGCGAGACAACTAATGACTATGCATAGATTTGCATATTCAATTTTACGCTGTTTCGGATAAGAAAAGCGAAAAACGCAATTAAAGATAATTCGTTTTTCCTTTATCTCTTCCATGCTAGTCTGCTTTAGAAGGATTTATTTGTTAGTTTCCACCTAACCCAGGGCTCAATTTGATATATGCAGTCTGAGGGATAAATTTATTTTCGAAGGAGTCAGATTCCTTTCAAAATTTCAATTTTATTTTATTACTTGAATTTTTCGTAATTTATATATTCATTTGAAGTAAGATCTTGAAATTTATTTTAGCTATACATAGATGTATGCAAAGTTATATACATTATAATAAATGTAAATCCATATCCATATCCAGGTTTTGATTCTAAAGAGAAATTAGACATGGTTTAACTCCCTTAGTTCGAAATTTCTTTTTTGGTATGAAATTATTTATCCAATTGTAAGAAGTTATTAATCTTCGTCAGCTGAAGATTGGTGCTTTAGACATATAACTGCGATTAATGTTAAGGTTATAAGCCTTTCCACAAGTCCTGTTTTCTATAAGGGCAATTGGACAAAATGATGACGATTATAATGGACGCTATGTGTTTTAATTAATGGCACGATCAAAGCTGCCCAACCATGATACACTTTTTGATCTATCTTAATGAACTCTGTATAAACTCAAAATTGTCCCCTTTCCAATTACATAGTAGGTATTAGTCATACATTATTCATAATAAATATTATACTACTGAATTAAACAAAAAATAAAAAGAGGAAAGATGAACCATTAATAAATAATATTTTACACATTTACTATTAATTTTAATAAATTATAAACATTAAGTTTATTAATTTATTAAACATTAATTTTAATTTAAAAACGTTGCATTAACACCTTTATTATTAGATGATTTTTAATTTAAATCAAATTATAATAAATAATATATATATACATTAATTATAACAGTCAGAGATAACAAGCTCCAACCCCGGCGCTGGAGCTTGTTTTTCTCTGACTGTTTCCCGTAGTTAATAATAATTATAATTTGATTTAAATTAAAATTTAATCATTCTGTAGTATGAATACTACCAAAATCGTAAAAATGAATTTCTAATTGATTGTACGAAGTACAGGTACTAATTGGGTACTTTATAATTATAAGCGATATTTCTCGGTCTAGTTCTATGTCACTAATGTTGACTCCTTAGACTTAGTGGAAAATTAAAAGCTTTAAAATCGGGTCAAGGTATCAATAACGTCAGTAGAAAACCATTCTCCTGCGTAGCTTAGTTGGTCAGAGCAATGTACTGGAAATACAGAGGCCCGGGTTCAAACCCCGGCGCTGGAGCTTGTTTTTCTCTGACTGTTTCCCGTAGTTAATAATAATTATAATTTGATTTAAATTAAAATTTAATCATTCCGTAGTATGAATACTACCAAAATTGTAAAACATTAATTTCTAGATGATTTTTTTAAAAGTTAATGGATGGTTATGGTTAATGTGGTAATGATATAGATAAACAATCAGTTTTTATTCATTTTAGACATTACGACTCTTTTATAACGTCTATTTATTATTATTTATCTCATCGAATAGATGAGAAAAGTTGCCGGATAATCCCCGTCCTGTGATAACCTAAGCAGTTGATCGGGACTAAAACCAAAAAATAAAAATAAAATAAATAAACAATAACTAAGTCAAAAATTTAACATACACTTTGATAAAATATATTTTTGATTTGTTTAACTATATACTAACAGTGACAATTTACTCACTAACAATCATAGATCCTGGATGGAATATGAAAGAACTTTGAGTACTGAAATGAGGCTTCAGACTATCTTGGGATACATAATCTGTTCTTATCTTTTAATGATTTTCTCTCTAACCATACCTAAAGAAATTGTTTAATTGTAATTAAGACTTACTTGAATGTAGACATATACGTATAGGCTTCTGTAGTAGTAGACTCTTACTAGACGAATAGTTGGTGTATATTCGGTAGTTGCTGTATATATAGTTCCTTAGATACTTTCCAACAGAATCCAGAATTTCAGGAACCCCTTTCTGGAAATAAGCAAACAAGGAACCAAATTATTTCTCAATAATAACATTCAATTGTGGAAAATAAGAATTTAATTTGAGAATAGAAATGTAGAAGGTCTACCCGATCCTTCTCCTGAGCTAATATTCTAGTATATATGTATATTGCCAAGCCTTTGATCTGATACTAGTTTAAAGAGATCCTGAAATGTATTTATTCTTTCATTCCTTAGATATATTCTGTATATTTAAAAGTATTTATTCATATAATATATTACCAGAATCTAAAATATTGAAAACCAGAATTTTTCTCATTTTTTTTTCTTTATTTCTCTGAAGATTTTAAAAGCCAGTACTAAAATTTCTTCGCCAGTAGTAGTAATACAATCATTTTAAATAATGGGACCCATACAGTCGAAAAGCAATTTAAAGTAACCATTTAAAAATAAAGCACAACTCAATTGAAAGTAAAACATAAGATTAATTATATGTATTATTAAATACGTAAGTGGTATGCACAGATCTAATGCAATCTTCTACGGCTTATTTGCATTTGGTAAGGAACTATCTATAAGTTTATATTTTATTAAATAAAACCTTATAAGTATCAATAAACTCTACTATACCTAAAGTATCACTACTAGAAGCAATAGTTACTACTAATACAAGCTAAGTTGATTTTATACTAGTATAAGGGAGTAATATTACTCTTAGGCAATGCTACAAAATCAATAGATTATTAATTAATAAATCTAGATCTTACCGAAGAGAAGTGTTAAGGCCCCCATACACGGTCAAACATTTTGCGCAAACATCATGTTTGTGAAAACATTGTGCAACCATGTGTATATGGGGCTGCTTGATGTTTGAGCAAACATGATTTTTTAACTAAATTTCCTCGACATCAGGTTTGCGCAAACATTTGAACAAAATGTTTGATTGTGTATGGCGGCCTTTAAAGATCCAATAAGGCAATAGCTAGTTATTTTTTCAGAAGCGTGCATAACCTGTAGATCTAAAAGGATCTTCCAGCTTTTGGCCACAGAATCTTAAGAATGAGCTATATTGAATGAATAACTTTTATAAAATAACACACCTAATATTAACTGGTAAAAAAACAAAAAAACTTTGTTTATAATGGCTGACATTGGAAACTATTTGTGATCAAATGAAAAAATTCAACTCAGATACACTTTCTCATAGATCTTTTGTTTGTGATTTTACCTACTCTCTTGTATCTTTGTGTGCCATAATATCTAATTTTAATCTATATATATAAAATCCAAATACCACTCACTGACTCACTGACTCACTGACACATCACGATATCTCTGAAACCATTGGACCTACGACCATGAAATTTTGTAGGTGCGTTCCATCATGTTTGTGAAAACATTGTGCAACCATGTGTATATGGGGCTGCTTGATGTTTGAGCAAACATGAATGATGACAATTCCCTTCGAAAGCAATTCCACGGAATGGCTTCCGTTACCTTTGGTAAGCTCATAAGCAAGACCATATACTATTAGTCATTTTAATTGTAGCGATCAATTTATAGTACGTTTACTATAAAAACGATATCATGAACTAAAGACAGTGCTCAATTTTTTTTTAACGAGTAGGTTAATTCTGTTGGCCGGCCTAATTCGACAATTTGTTATCCCTACGTTCTAGGGAGCATCTGCTCAATTCTGATGACCAGATATTCGGTTTTAATCGAGTGAGCCCCACATTATAAATTACCCAGACAATTAATTGTAAACGATTTAATTTTTCATACAAGTAACAATAAATTATTTGGAATTTATCNACACTTGACCTTCAAAGAAAGGGGAAGGTAACTGTTTACATGAATTTTCAAACTATAAATTATGGTTCAAAGGAGTACGGGGAACAAGTAATGAATGCCCTTCATCTTCATGATGCACATCGTTGAAATGGTCTTTAAGAGTACAGTAATTGTTGTTATATACAGTTTTGTCATATTTTCATTTAGGAGGGGGTTAAATTTAGGATATTTGCAAATGATCGTATCAAAGAGGAGGGGATATAAGTAGGAAGGATAGAATCTAGATATATTCTCGCATAGTAAAATAATTTGTATGCTTTCCTGGTAGTTTATAAACTTATCAAATTTAAAAACACTCCGTAGCGAAGCACGGGTATCCAGCTAGTATCTAAAATAATATTTAATTTTTCCCGGGAGTGAAGTTTACAATATTTTAATTTATCATTGCCATTTATTTAGGCTACCATTACAATTTTCTTCCTTTAGTTGGGGGGTTTTTAGAGGTGATGAAATCCATTTTTGAGTAATGTACTTTAAAAGGTGTTTTCCATAGTGATATTTTAATTTGTTCACGATTGTTAGAGTTTTCGAAAGCCAAATGACTTTAATCTTTGTGGCTTTGTGGCATTATATTTAGACAGAAGAGTGGACAGGGTAAAACAGGGTTGTTCTTTAATCCCCATCCTATTTGTACTGTTTTCATTCCCTTCTATCCTCCTTATCTTGATAGTAGAAAGGTCCGGCAACGCGTAAAGTCTACACATCAACCTCCTCTATCTAAATTCAGTATAGCGATCCCTATCTTACCCAGTAGAATATTTGCATTCTAAATGTACAAAGGGTGGTTTTTGAGGGTGGTGAGTTAGAAGGGTGAGTCCTTTTCAAAGGGCCCAAGAGGATTCTATAATGTACCCTAGGCGACCAAAAACCCTTAAATTGTCTAAGGATAACCTTACCCTCCTCTTAAAAAAATGGTTAAAAGGGATTGAAAACCACTAAAAAAGGGGTTCATTCTTTTCCTTTCTTTTTATCTGAATGGTATTAATTCAAGTCCCACTTATTTTAAATCTATTTATAATCGATGTCAACACTTATTTAAATTCTAAATACCAGATTTAAATCTGCATCTGCTTCTATTTGAAGGATTTTGTTTTATACACAATTTAGGGTGATGGAAATCTAAAACGATTATTTAAATGAAACCACTCGACATCTTAAAACCCATTATACAAAAACTTGTTGACAATGAATTTTAAAATAGTAGTTTAACCAAATTAAATATGAATATTATTCAAGATTCAATTCACTCCTTTTAGCAAGACTGTATATACAATAAAAAACTTGCAGAAGTAAAACCTAACAATATCTTAATAAATCTAACTTACAAATCATTTTGAATAGGTATACCTTTTGATGCGTGTGTGATGTCGCTGTAAAAGTTACAAAATGGTACAAAACATTATTATAATCGTGATATTAACATTAAAACTTTATTCAAAGTAATTAACTTTACAATAAATAAGTTTTTAAGTAATTACTCTACAATAAATAAATTATGAAATGGAATTCGAATGGCTAAACGTCCATATGATTTTTTCCCCCTAAAAATGTCAAAATATACATTATAATTAAACAGTAAAATATAACGATTGTGACGCATCACGCGTAATTGCGTGGTATACTGCCAGCATTACCGCGTTAACCAAGTGATGACAGGTGTAACTTTAAATTTGGTTAATCACGATGTTTCACATCTTGAGGCTCACTACCGGAAAATAATTATTTAATTAATGAGGATGAAGGATTCGTCAGTTTTAATTTTTAAATCTACTCACTACATTCACCTTTGCATTAAACTACTTTTACTAAAAACACTTCACCGTTAACTTATACTTAAAATAATAATTAAAAGTTTGCTTGTGAAACTGTCTCTATTCTTCCTGACAAAAGATTGGGTTGAGATTAAACCATCCACAGATAGAGTAATCTCAAACATTAGTCCACCCACACATGGAATAATCTCAATACTGAGTCATCAAATTTTATCTTTAGTGAGATCTTGAGTTATCAAATCTATTTTTAGCTGCTATTAAAACAGGTAAAATGATGTTTGTCATTATTGTCAGTATAAACAATAATGAGTTTAACAGCCACAACATCTAGTTAACTTTCCAATTCACACCACTTTCGGGTCACCACTTTTCATGAAACTTAACGCCTCATGAGGCTGAAAATGGATTTACATCATTATTGTCATTAACAGTGAGCGTTAAACGTTTTCGAGCAGGGAGCTTTTGCTCCTCCATCGAAACTGTTATTGACACTGATAAGGCTGATGCTAAGTCGGTTCAGGCAAGTATAAAGTGATAAAGAGAGGAACTTCATCCTGCCTGTTTTAAGCTTGGTGCTCGTGATAGAGAGTCTGTGCCTGAAAACAGCCTGAAGGCACAGACTGCCTGTTTTCAGGCAACGTGTTCATTGATCAGGAAGGTTTAGGAGCTGTAAATTTCGAGGAGGCCCTTCATTCAGTTTCGTTTAATCTGTTCCCTTCCTCTACCCTCCCTCTAGTCCCTAAAGCTAATAAATTCAAGCAATTTGTACCCCCCACCTAAAGTTTAGACCCCCCCCCATCAGAGTTCAATCTGATAAACTTATTAGAGACTTCTCCCTTCTCAACTAACCCCTTCTTTGAATAAGTTTCACAATATTCACCCTCAAAACTGCACCTTTCTACTCTATACCACTTAGCTTTTAAACTACAAAAATAAAACCAATATATTTTTGCAATCAGGAGGTATCTATTACCTGACGGATATTAAGATTTCATTCATCATAAATAAGTGTATTAATATGAATCACAAATTAAGAGTCTTAAGGCCCCCATACACGGTCAAACATTTTGCGCAAACATCATGTTTGCGCAAACTAGGCCGTACACGTTAAACATAATGTTTGCGCAAACATTATGATGTTTGAGCAAACATTGATACAATAAATTGATATACACATTTCGGGATTATGAAAACCTGAGTTTATTTTGTGAATTTCTAGAGACAAGATGTCTGACTCGGAAGCTGTTTGTGCCCAGTTAATTCACGCCAGAATTCTCTATATTTAACATTTGTTATGGTCATGATAACTACACATTACAACGGAACTAAACGGAACACAGATCGAGAATGAAGCACAGATAGTAAATGCATCATCGGTGGTACAATATATGAATAATTAGAAGAAACCGGCGGGAAATAAAAGTCCTGATTTCTAGCGCGAATAGTTAAAGCCCTTCTTTTTTCACTTTTTTTTTATTTTTTTTTTTTAAATTAATATACTTTTACTGTATTAGTACGTAATACAAATATAAAATTAACTTTTAAATGCAGATCCTCTCTATAGCAGTTACTTGTACAGTTGGCACATTGCTGTGCAGGGACATTAAATTATAAATATGAATATTATAAAATTAGTTTGCTTGTTGCAAAAATAATAAAATTAAATAATTTAACTGGCCATTTTTTAATAGACCATAGATTCGGCCCCAAGGTGGCTGGTTAATAGGGATAGTTAAAAATACAAAAATATAACGTATTTGCATTTAAATCCATCATATCCATTTAATTAAGTTATTTTTAAACATATTTAAAATGTTTTCAACAGGTGGTTAGTTTTTGATTTAATCAAAATCTTGAAGATAAAATCTCGCAAAAATATTTATACTTTTCGATTCGTATTTAAGTGGACTACATTTTAAAATTATTTAGAATCAAAATTATCCGGACCGTTTTCAATAAATCATTTTTTTTTTTTAGGTTTTTTCATGGTGTTTAGGGTTGGTGCTCTAAAGCTAAAGTTAATTTCTCGGCTTTTCTTTGGGATATAATTTTTCTGAAATTGTATAAAATATTAAAATATATGGCATCAGTATATATTGTAATATATACTGATGCCTATATGAGAAAGTAAAGAAGAAATAATCTTCATTCTAGACTTGATTCAAACAGGATTCCCTTGTGTGCAAAATGCACCTATTTAATAATACACATTTTTCCTTGAGTTTTTATTTCAAAACTGATTTTATAAACACACTGGTCAATCAAAACTATATCAATTAAAATATATATACATGTCTGTCAATATCATTTTTAACATCCTCCCCGCCCGTGCCCGCAGCAAAGGGAATCAAAGTTTTCAAAGTTTTTTAGTTATATAATAATTTCTAACTACTATCTACTATGAGATACCAAAAATAATAATAAAATTATAATAACAAAAGCAAAAAATAATAATTAACAGTAGTAAATATTTTCATCTGTACCCAGATATCCCATATCTAAGACATATTTATTAGGGCTCAAACCAATAACTACCCTTACATGTCAACAAAAAATAATTTTTTTTTCTGTATTTCCACCACAGAAACCTGAGCAGAAAATCACTATCTCCCAGAAAAATACTTATTTGTAAAAATGCTTTTGCAATGTCCGAGGTAACACCTATTTTTCCTAGCCTAAAATTTGTTAGAAGATCCGGTATAACTTCCAATAAATTTGGCTCCTTTTCCAAACACTCATTTAAGCAATATCCGTTTTCATCACTACACGNATAAAATAATTAAGTTGCAATCTTTACTTTTTCGCCCTACTTTACTTTTTCTCCCTACTTTTTACTTTTTCTCCCTACTTTTTTATCCAGGGAAGAAAAGACCGGTTTTAGTCCCTCTAAACTAATCCAAAATCATAACTTTTTCTTCCTACTGGAGATAAAATATATATACATGTCTGTCAATGTCATTTTTTTACACCTTGAAAAATATTCGAACACTGTTTACAAACAATGCTATGGACGTTCAAACCACTATGTGTGTTCAAAAAATTTCGAACATGACCGATCTGCTTCAAAATGTTTGCGCAAAAACTTAAACAGCCCCATACACCATCAAAATGTTTGCGCAAAACGTTCAGTCTCGACGGATTGTCTTCAAAATGTTTGCGCAGCCAATCAAACAGCCCCATACACGGTCAAAATGTTTGCACAAACATTTTGATCGTGTATGGGTGCCTTTATTAATAAAATTCAAAAAGGCCGAATTTCGGAGGTTGAATATTACGAGTTAGCTTCATCATTATTCAATAAGCTAAAACTATTGCTAAAATAACAATGATTAAATCCCAATCTATAAGACCTTAAAATGTTAGTTTCTAATACTTGGACTATATTTATTATATAGTATGGTAAGGATACTAGTATACTCTAATGCATTAGTTTTTCAACATAAATTATAAGGGCCAACTGCATGTATTTTTTTACATACAGTAAATATGTAGATTTTTTCCCCTATAATTTAACACAATATGAAGTGCTAATGTCAATGAATCCCATCCCGAGATACGGCTTTTTTACGGCATTTTTTTTTTTTTTTTTTGTTTGTGAAGTTGTAGTTGTTTTTTTTTATAAATCACAAAAAAGTTTTTAGATCAAAGAAATTTATTTATTTTGAAAATGATTGCAAAAGTATTTACAAATTAAAACGTTTATAGTCACAATGGTCGTTATGGTCATATCGTAAACCTTTTGCAAGGTAAAATTTAAAGATTTGATTGTTTGTATTTGCCTACAAAAAATTATGGTAAAAAGGAAAACTTTATAACTATTTTAGCATTGCTAAGTAGTGCTTTAAGTAATAAACAAATCGTTTCATTTGTAATCATTATACAAGTATTTGCGAGAAAGTGAGAGTGAAGACATCACACATTCATTACTAAAATGTAACTTTTACTTTTCAATTTTTGGTACTGAACACCATCGATTTCTATTTCGTTAAGTGTGTCCCGTTTTTAAATATATATTGTGAATTTTACTTTTGTGTTAATCTTAGAGAAAGTGCAGCGATTACGTTTGCATTAGTATGAAGTATGACTGTTAACTCATTCACTTTAGTGTGTTAAATGTAATTGTATCTATTTTGAAGATAGTTAGGACTCTCTTCATTTATTATTAAAATGTAATTTTTATAGTTTTTTTTACATTGAAATATTTTTTGGTCCTATTTCAGCTCATAAATAAATTGCACCCTCATAAAACAATAGATAAATAAATTATTCATTTGCTTGTGTTTGTTGCATAACCTCTAACAACGGAAGAAATATGATACATAATTAAACTATAGTATATTTAAGTGGATGCAGTATGACTCGACGCAAAGCTTTTATATAATTAAAATTTACAAATTAATTATAACAATTAGGGTTTCTAATTAGTAATCAATTAACTGGGTAATGAAGTGAGGGTAATATAGTAGTGATCACTATAATGGCGAATTTTAATATTTAATCATATATAATGTAATTGTTTTTGTTATGAAAGGC
>KZ651241.1:131008-176225 GCA_001010745.2 Gerris buenoi
AAAAAAAAAAAAAAAAATTGTCAATAAAATTATTTTTTCCCCCCAAAGAGTGGTATCTTTACTTTTTGATCGAAGAATGTTAAGGATTTTTTGCACTTTACATAAGCGAGATAGAGGGGGGGGGGACTTTTCACACTTACTTCAAACGTGCCTAAGCTCAAGCTCGCCCTATCAAAGTTATAATCAAAGAATTATATATTTTTGTAATCAGCTCGACGTACCCTTTCATATGATACCCCTCACGGTGTAAAAAACGAAAAAAAAAAAATTAACCCTTAAGTTTTTTTACCCTAATTTTTTTTATAAATATTTTTTTAAGTCGCTATATTTTTATCATGTGTGGGTAGGTACAAGATATATACATGTCAAATTTCAATGTCATCGGACGAAAGGTGTAGCCGTGAGAGCAGGCGACGGACGGACATACAGATAGACCACGCAGGAAAATATAAGGGTTCTTGATTTTGCCTACGGACCCTAAAAATAGAAAAAGGAATTAAAAGAATATAAGAATAGTCTTTATCTTAATTGTTAAGACAAAGAGGTATTGTCACTTTTATACACAGAAGTGTGATGTTCTTTTGCAATGAACCCTTGTCTTAATACTTAAAGAGGGTACTCTACTAAAGTTTTTCATTATGTCTCCTATTTAACATTGGTACTTTCATTAAGGGGGATAGGTATAGAATAGAAAAATAAGCCTTTTAAATAATAAAATCTTTTGTTTTGTGAAACAGGTTAAATAGAATGCGCCGGTTAGTAGACGTCTCTATTTGTGGTTAGTTGCTCAAGATTTTGAGGTACTCGTACTCATTACCAATAGCAAGAACGTATTAGTAATTGTTAAAATATTTTTGTATCATTAAAATGGCAAATTTAAGATGCCCAGCTGGGCATCTTTGCCTGATTGCCCAATTAGGCAATCATTTAATGAGAATATTAAGAGAAAAAAAAAATTTACAACATTATTAAATTTTAAAATTATGGTACTAAAGAAAAAAATTAAATTAAATTAATAGTAGCGTTTGCTGATCTAATTTAATAATCGCTGTTCAAAACTCATCACGTTTCCGATTGTGATACAAGCTATAAAATGATTATACATAGTTGTATCGATCACCTTAACCTATTTAATATTTTTAGTTCTCGTTTCTAATAAAGAATATAAAAAAGCAAATGGGTTGGCTTTTTTAATTATAACCCCTGAAGACACAAAAAGAAAAGAATATATATTCAAGGGATTACAACTTGATTACAACTTCATACTTATTGAAGGGGACAATTAACTAAAAAATGGTTCTCGTTTCTTTTTCTACCTTGTTATTTTTCTTCATACTTGAACTGGTGCTTAAAAATTTTCAAATGCAGTCTAGTGTCTTAAACTCTCAAGAATACAAGTTTAAAATGGTAATATTGTGCAAGGAAAGGCAGCCAAGAGATACCAAGCCAAAATAATAGTTGAAACATCTTCAGTAACGTTAAAATAGTTAAGTCTAAAATTGTTTTTTTATATCTCGTTTCACGTATTTCTTCTTTAATATTTCAGTGCCGAGATGCAAGAATTTCAGGGGTCTATGAAATATCTGTAACCTTCTGTTTACTACAATACCTGGTTTAAGTAGCACAAATATTATTTTATTATGTAAAACAAAAGAAGAAATGTTGGCAAACAGCAGCAACTATGTTTATTAAACTAATAGGGCTAGTTTTTTCTAACTAGGCTAAAGGTTATGAGCTCACTTATTACAACAAAATATTGCAAAACCTACTACAAAGAAACATTTATTATCGTTATATTCGAAATAAACTAAAAACAAAATTTAATGTGTTGTTTCATGATCATTTGTACTAGAACTAAAAGAATGAGTAGCGATCTTTCACTTGTACTTGCAATGTAATCTAGGTCTGCAATAGTTGAAGCGATAAAAAACCAATATTAGTATTCATAGTATGTCATCACACTTTGAAGTAAAATGTATTCTGTGTTTATAATTTAGATGGTAAGTTACATATCTTGTGATTTCCCTCTACTGAAGTAACAGATAAAAAGGTAGTATCTCATACCTACTATTTCATTATAATGCTCCTGATTATCATAATTCAAGATGGGTACTTTTCGATCCTGTTAAAACTTGAAGAGAAATATCCCGGAGGCAAACTTATGGATTGAAATTTGAAATGCGGAAGTTATTTTTTTCTCTCTTTCTCTCTCATATTATGATTTAAAATGCAGATGAATATACGAGGTGGTTAGAGTAAGTACTAAGTATGAACTAAATCCATTTATTTATTTATTTTCCTTATTTTATAATTCTGTAAACACACAAAGAGAAGGTATTTGCACAGCCGTAGGATTCAGGAAGTAAAGAAAAAAAACATCTTGAAAGATGGTTCGACTCACATCTTCAGAAAGTAGAGATTATATAAAATGTATTTCATATAGAAGGTGGTTTATGTGAGGAACCTATATACATAAATTACAATAGTACTTTGTTGAGCGACTCCTGAATATACATATGGTGAGTAAGATTTATATTTAGAACGGTTAAAAAAACATTTTTACTTAAAAAAAAAAAAAATAATAATAACATTTCGACTTATTTTTAAATAATAAATAGACTTTTACTTAAAAATAATTATTTATACTAAAATGAATTCATAAAATAACATTTTATATAAAATTAGGTTATTTGCCATATTTTTAAGGCCCCCATACACGGTCAAAATGCTTGCGCAAAATGTTTGATCGTGTATGGGGGCCATTAGGATCTGTAGCCTGAACAGTGGTAAAAGGATTTTAAGATTTGCTACATGAATCCCTTGGTACCTTCTTGAAGCCTTTGTTCTTCTTGTAAAGGTAAAAAAGACTAACTATAAAACGATAATATAAGGAAGATAATATAATAATTTTAATGCTAAAGGGGGTTTAAGAAATAAAATTAAAAATGCCATAAAAATAAAAAATAACTAACCAATTAGGAATTGGTAAAGCCGAGTAGCTTGACTCCAACAATTGTGGTTCGAATCCTAGAATAGTTTGACAGATTTCACACAGGTTATTCTATCGTGAAGACAATAATAGCATGTGGTCGCTTTCATTATCCAGTAATAACACGCTGAACTGATCAGATCATGAAAGCTAAGATTAATGAATTATGATAACCTTATAATAGCTTCCAATAAAGGAATGCAAAGATTTTTTTAAGGCCCCCAAACACGATCAAATATTTTGCGCAAACCTGGCCGACATCCTAATTTAGGCCATACACGTCAAACATCATGTTTGCGCAAACATCAAACAGCTCCCATACACGGTTAACATATTTGCACAAACATTTTGACCGTGTATGGGGGCTTATACACTTATTTATAGTAAAAATAATTCAAGGACTAGATTTCTTAAAATATAAGATAAACAGGGGAGGTTACCATATTCTATTAGTTTGTGAAAGATACAAATTTAAACATTTGATATTGCCCCATTTTCTACCTACTCAACGCCTCCAAACATCATCTGCATTTCCTAGTCTTGCATTCTATCTGCCTTAGCAAATTTCCATCTTGGAAGAGAACACTTTCAATTAAGTCTATTAATGCGTCAATTTAGATTGGGAAGGACAATTCAAAGTAAACCGCTGTGACTAACTTATTTATATAACAAACAATCTATTTCATTTATATATACTATATACAACTAATCCTCAAGGGTCTGAGTGTTACTTTGATAAGAGTAATAGCCACCTTCAAGAACCTCTTCATTTTCTTTGCTTTCCTTGAAATCGATCAAGGACTATTGTCTTTCTTCAGCCCTTTACTTAATAAAGGTTATTTATAAATGAAACTCTAAGTTACACTTTGTCGATTATAACTCAAAAATATTAAAAAAAAATAGAGCCCCAAAAGTCAAGAGTCTAGCCTCCAAGAAATGGCTGTCACTTCTGAAATTATCTCAAATAATCAAAGTTGGAATGACATAAAATTGAGCAAATCTCAATTACAATCAATACCTCAAGCACTCCACACATCAGACACAACAACAAATGATAATTGATCAGAATTCAGTCTCGTTTTACATGACACGCGGTGTTTTTACTCTATTTAAGTTTGAATATGGTCGTATTCATTCAATTTAACTAGGGAATGGAATACATGTAAATCACTATAGACATCTGAACTTCCGTCTCGTCGGTGTATAACCTTTGCGAAGGATAATTGCTTTATGAATATGAACTAGTCAGTAATTGTGTTATTCTCTTAAAATTTTATTCTCCATTTCCTTATACCGGGGGAGGTAAAACTTTAACAGTAATGCAAGGGGTTATTAGGGCTTACTAACAAGCCTTTAAATAAGGTAATAATAATAATAAATAGAGAGGGGTGACTATTATGTTTCTTTCTTAATTTTTACCCTCCAAGACATAAGCTTTTATCGTAACTTGCTATCATTATTCGTGCTGCTATCATTGGTCATATTATAATAATATAATAAGAGTAGATGGGAACGCTAGAGTTGCAGTAAAAAAAAAAAAACACTCTAATTTTGAAAAGTCTGACTGAATTTTTGTAATAGCATAACATCATTAAAGTATACGCAATAATAGGAAGCTGTGTGTCATACTATAATAGGACTATCTTATCTGATGTTTAGATAATTTAGATGGTTTGTTTAATGTAGCCCGCCACTTTGTTTAATGGTCCTAAATTCATTTTAGCTGTATTCGCTAATTAAATTTAGCTAAATTATTACTACAACTATTTATGTAAATAAATTAAATAGTAAAAAATAAATAAATGAAAACAAGCTTTTATCTTTGGCTGTCCGCCATATTGGATTTAGAATGACGTAACCATCCATTGTATCTAAACTAAACGTGTATGTATAATTTACATTCAATCGGTTGAGGATAACTGCTTTAAAATTCAGTTGCAAGATTTGACCCGAACATAGATAGATGCATACAAACATTGTAAGTTGAATAAAAGCTTGTAAAAAACAATATTGACACTTGAAAAATTTGTAAATAATGTTGCAACATCAAAACATATTTTAAGTACGTGAGGGAGGAATATGCCACAATAGTTTTTTTCATCTATCGCGGAGATTGGAGATATGATCGAGAAAAGTGAAATTAACCCTTGACCTTTCATTCGCATAGATTTCCACAGGAATAGCTAAGATTAAGGATGAAAAGAGAGTCAACATCTATTACGGATTACCAGAAACCTAGGTCGGTATATAGGCTACGAGGCATTTACACGGATTTTCTGATCTTCGACCACCCAAGCCAAAGTACAAACTATATATTTATACCTATAAATCCTAAAACCTTAAAGGAGAACCAACTACAAATCACAGGGATAAAATAAATTGGATTGGGATCGATCCTTTATTGTAGACGTATCAGTTTATCACGATACTCCCTTGTACCTTAGCCTTAGCTTGCAGCCTACTGAGCTGAAATTGTTTCATCTTAGTCTGTCGAAAATAACTAAGTTAGATTAAGTGAATGAAACAAAGACTCTCTGATATGAATTTTTGTTAACTAAAATGTCAAGATGTGTAGCTATACTTAAGGTGAAATAAAGAAGGAAATGAAACAGAATGCGAAATTTTAGATGATATTTTTGAAAATATTATTAATTATCGAGTTTATTAAGTTATAGGTAAAAAAAATCATCGATAATGCAAATATCTCTTGATGCTTTAACTTTTATATTGAGCATCAACGAAGTCTCTGATTTGTTTATTTTGTAGTCAACAAATTGTACCAGTAAATTTATCGCCGTTCAGAAAATAAGTGCATGTTTTTGTTCTTTCATATTCATGTTTAAAAGTAAATTTATCTAATCCCTTAATGAAGAGTCCAGAAATAGAGATATGTAACTGTACCAAATCGAACACGACACACGATAGTAATACACCTGATGTTGCAAGAAGAAAATGTTCAATGGTTGATCAAAAAGTATTAATAGGACCTTCTATTTTCAACCCCTGAAGGTTTCTATACCCTACATGTTTACAGCAGCATTAAGCTATGCCCTTAAGTCAATTATGCATTGTTTCGTCATTCATGAGGCATGAGGGTTAAATAAAGAATAAGAAGGGTGTAACTCAGTTGCCCACAAGATTTCTGTGAGGTCAGAATAATTGAACATTTTGTAAATAGTAACCATTATTAATTTCTCTATTCTTTATATTTGTTTGAATGTCCTCTAGTTAAATTTGCACAATACATTCTTTTACCCATATTCGAACATTTAGAGGAGTCCAGTTCCATTAAAAGAATCTTTTTTTAAAAGCCAGTCTAACCAATGATCTATTGTTGATGGACATCATAAGCAATTATGGACACGGATTGTTATTGCTAACATTACCACTGCCTAAGTAATGGCCCCCCTGGACTAACCGTGAACACTGTTTGGTTCTCATATTTGACATTATGCGGCTACTTAACATAGTTTAATTAATATTAAATTTATTTGAGCAATTATTTAATGATTAAATTGGTAAAGAGACCAAATTTCAGCTTGATTGGGTACCTGGAAGAGGGTTGATTTATCCTCCAAATATTTGGACGACAAACAGCAGGCACCGAGAAACACACAAACAAACAAAATTGAAAATATAAATGATTTAAAAACAATGATAATTGTTAGGACCAGTTGACCTCTTCGGTTCGTAGCCTACGAGTATATGGATGACAACACAGACGTATATCTTGCTATGTAATAAATATAGGAGCGATAATCAAGACCATGGGTCTCCAAACTATGGCCTGCGGGCAATTTTAAACAGTCTCATATAAGCTTTATGGCCGAAATGAATTTGGTTTATGCTTATTATTCATGTTGCCTACCTCTTGTGTGAAGTCAAATAGCTGAATGTTGCTTACTTCACCCGGCCCTCTATGAAAATATCAATGAAGTTTAAAAAAATAAGATAAAAATGAAGTTAAATATATACATATATAAACCCACCATCTTTGTCCCCAATTTGTATTACTAAACTGAAAATAAAACCGAACCGTTTACTGATTCGGGTTGGTTCAAATTATGGCTTATTTATAAGCAGATATATTTTTCTCCAGTCCAATGACAGATGGGGATATGGAACGGCGCCAGACTTATAAATCTTTCTAACTACTTAACGGGACAATGGTTTTTTGTTAAAGTCATTTCGACGATACCATATTGAATAGATCTTGTTATTTTACTTACCCTTGTTCCTTCTTCTTTCGTTTTTATTAATTATACTTGAGTTCGAAAATATTAACAGGAAATTAATAAATCCATATTTTGGTGATAATTTTTACTTACTTGAATTTTTTTTTCTTGTTATATATCTGAAAGTGAATATTAACCAATTCTTAACATTCTCAATTGTTTTTTTTTCATTTTTTCAGTTTGTCGTAACAAAGACATAACATTTGTTTAGTGTGGGTTTAATAATTCTCATGACAAATTACTACCCTTTATCCATTAAGTAGTATTATCTAAACAATGGTTTATTAAACACTCAGATTAATTGTCTTCATAACAAGAGCAATTATACATGGCTGAACCAAAAAAAATAAATAATAATAATAAGACACATTCAAGACACAAATAAACGTCCTTAGTAACAACCCTAACTTGAAAGCATACTTATAAATCATAATATGTAATTGAATAAATTACACGCTGTGCTTGAACAAGTTTTTTCTTATTATGTTAAACGAAAAATTGGTACATCATATAATAAGTTAAGCGTCTTCTTTCAGCTTTGAGAGTTGAGTCATGCTTATACTCATAATTGTTTTAATTATGATAACTTAACATAAATGCTGCAAGTTCGATTAATACTGCTCTTAAATTTTAATTTATTACTAACCCTCACTCGTTTCAGTCCAATTCTAAAGTCATCCTAACAAATGGGATGCTCATCGAATGAGTGGCGCCCCCAGGTTTCAGCATGGAAACCATGATGATGACACTCCTGATAGTAATACAACCAGGAGGGGAGTCGTGGTTAACGACCACATCTTAACACTGAGTGTGAAGATTTCGGTCCCTAACCCAGGTTTGTTCAATGGGCCCACCTAAGTTGCCTGCGTCTTGGAGCTTAAAAGTAACCCGGAATTAAAAAAAAAAAAAAAAAAAAAAAAAAAAAATGTCATCCTAAACATCAGGCGCATCTGCATCATTAGAAGAGCTAGAGGATGATTACTGTATCTTAACCTGGGTATACCTAAATCTTAACCTGCCATTTTGATTTGATTTAGTTCAAAAGTAGGCAAATGAAGAGTTATACTTTTCACTGCTCTTCTATTTTCTATAAATCATTAGAAGTTAGAATTTTCAATTATGTTATTTCAAAAATCTGTCGTACCAACGATATCATTTTTCTTTTTCTAGACATGGATACATAATTGTTATTGGTCCGCAATGTCAGGAAAGGTACGACAATATGTCAATGAGCTGGTACAATAGTATGAAAAGAGAGAACCACGTGAATAGAATCGAGTCAAGTACCCTTTGCAATGAGGGCATTGACATCGGTACAGTGAGGGTACAAGAGACTCGGGTTCCGAAGTGTTAATGCAATGGAAACAATAGTATGAACAGCGGCGGGCCAAGCTTCACACCCCGTGGAACACCCTCTAGGCTATCACCTCTCCCGGTCTATTGTCGGTTCTGAAAAATCTGAATGATATCCTCCGCTTTACTGGGGAATCAAAAGAGCAACAGATATAACCTTGCAGTACTTAGTTCATATTCTCACGTATTATTCATGGGCATTGGCAACAATTGTTAATTCAATAAAATCATTGGTCTGGACATATTCATCTTTCACACCTTGCCCTTCAAAAGAGAAACATTTTATACATAAAGTCTAATCAAAACGTATGTGTTATTAATAGTCATACTAAATACTTATTTCTTAATGTCCATCATATTGGCCACCATCCTGAAATTTTAAAAAACTATAAAGTTTCTACAAATTCTAAGAGTGCCCTTACGTTCTTAGGAATATATTATAACGGAACAAAGATAAACTGGAGAGAGGTGTAATAGAGTTCTCATTCATATTAAGAGTAAGGTTAGAGTTTATTGGAGAAGATTATTTATGTTTACTTAAATAATAGGAGCATTATTGAAACTATGATAACGGAGGATAAGGCAGTTTGAGCTAGAGGTTCGGACAGTGAGGTTCCCTTACCACAGATTCCCTAATTGTTTAAACTCGTACCTTGTGAATAGACACCTTTATGAAACGCCAAGGCGAATTAAGACAGGAAACAATCAACCTGGCATTACTTTTAATCATCCACCGGCGTTTTGACATTCACCGGTCTACAATCACAACTCCTGGCTGGACGATTTATATTAATTTATTACATATATAATTAAAATGAACATAATATAATTTAAACTTCCTTAATTAAGAACCTAAAGCTCTAGTATTAAATTTGACAAAATAAAAATAATGATTAATAGTTCTATCCAGGATTGCATGTGAGAAAATTGGGTACTACAATAAACGGAACAATTTATCAGTCTCCAGCCGCAGAAGCTAAAAAATTAGGATTAGTCTCTGATTGTTCAGTTTTACGGGAAGAATGTTGTTTTTTCAAATGTGTATTTTTAAAGTAGACCCTCAAAAAGTAGGCATCGTATTTATTAAATTGTACCTATTTCATTGGACAAAAGCTCCCTAATGGGCTGCTTAGGCCTTTAATAACCATAATGAATGACTAGATAGGAAATTCCCTTAAGCGATTTTTAATCGATAAATAATGAGAATTGTCATAACTCAATGCTTGCATGGATGCTCGCCCCGTTGGGTTGAGCTTTATAGCCGAAGCGTCATTCATCCCATTATCACAAAACAGAAACTGTTATTCCCCCTCAAACGAGGTAATTCTCGACACTTCTGTGTATTGCATTTAAACACCCTACTTCCGGGTTTCCGCCTACCAAAAATTTGCCGACCACAAGCAATTGTTTAATGAAAACTTGTTAATTTTATGCATTCTATCTCCGTACTGCAAAATAGGCTACCCTCCCTTTTTCCTCGCCATTTAGCAAGGAGACAATTGCTCGCGATTTTACTGAAGAAGGGTACCGAAGAAGGGGAATGTTATTGCATCCCAAATTAGCCCGGAACTAAACGTTTAAACTCATTATCTGGATGACATTTTCTTCTATTATGCAAATTCAAAAACAATCGGATTACCTAGAACAAGCAATTAAACCGGAATAACTAATTTTTTAAACCATTAGAACAGTATTTACTCAAATCGAGTGAAATACTTTTAAACATAATTTATATACCAGTTAATCTAATACATTTTTACAAAATTGGACAAGTCTAGGTTTAAAATTAATTATCCTCTAGGTCTGCTAAATTTGAAATTTTAAAACTTAAAAACGTTTTTCATTTGAACTCTTCATCTAAAAAAGGCATGGGTTCATTGACCTTTGCCCAACAAAGTTTAATCAAGTCTTCGGTCTTCTAAACCTAAACTACAAGAAATTGAAATGAAGCATCTATTTTTAGTAAACCAACAATTTAGTTGAATCTCTAATCAGCTGTTAATTAAAACAAGATATTGTTATATTCTTAACTCTTACTTTGAAAAATAGAAGTAAAATTCAAATAACTCTTCTACTCGAAAAAATATTTATATCTATATGTATACAACTATAATATAAATATATCTATAATACTAGTATTACTATCGTCTGCACATTGAACAGAATTGGAAAATTTTTTCAAATACATTTCATTCCATACATTACGATAGCCAATACCAGCCTTAACTTATTAATAGTTTGCTCTCATGTTCTCAGCAAATAAAGTTTGAGTTTCAGATATGAAAATTAATTTTATCAGAGCTTTCGCACTGGAATAATTAACACTAATCCTCCTCTATAATAATTCTCCAATTAAAATTGGTTAGTTACTACTAAAATGAAAATTTTAAGCTTAATAAAGAGTTCATAAATATTTAAGATAATGTCTTACAATTAAGTCTAATTTATCTCTTTTTTTTGTTTTAGGTAAGCCAAGATAAAATGAGAATTTACTTGGTATTTATATATTATTTTATTCTATGTATTTATCAAGATAGAAACCTTAATGTTAAAGAGAGCCAGTTTATAACATAAATTATTAATATTTAGCGTATATCATATCTGAGATCTTATTGAACTATAATTCGTTTTATTTCTACCGTTTGTTCATCTAATTTACTACTTGGTACAAAATGCATGACATGCTAGTATACTTTGCTCATAACTGTATCGTAGTATCGTGTACTTCCTGAATTTTTTATATTTTGTTCACGAGCAGTTCAATCTTGATATTTTTCACTTGGACATTGAATTTAATAGAGCGTTGATATCAAAATGCATGTTGTAACAATCTGAAATTGGTTTACTGTCCTAAATCTATCAAATAAAATCCAATCTTGCAACAAAATAAAAAATCATTGAGTAAAATTGTATCAGTATTAGTTGTATGTAATAATAATCCACGTAATCTCCAGTCACACTCGGATGACGTGGCCTACTATTTATCAAAACCATTCAAAGACCAGAGGCTACGGGATTTAGAGTATACGGTTACGTGAGCCGATGCCTCGGGGAAGAGCAACGTACCGGAATCTGATTACAGAAATGTGACGGCCCCTGGGGACCAAGTCAAGGAAGCATCCTATTAGATATCTACTCCATGCCGAGCTTGGACTAAAATAATCTGATTAACTCCAAGATACTATAAGCTTAACAAATGCTTACAAAGCAGACTTGAGAAAAAAATAATACAGAGATATAATATTGAAAGTCGTGATGATAAGCCATTACATATTATATTAGGTTGCGCTTTAAAATAGTTAATAGGTAAGTCAGAGATAGATGATTTCAGATATTATGGTCAGCCCCACTAAGGCTCCATTGATAATTGATATGAATATGAGACCATATTATAAATCTCATATCTTTAGGTAAATTTTTCCTTTGATAAGACGAATAAACTACCTCTTCCGTATCTGGGGGTACGGCAGTCCACCGGCCAAGTCAAGCTCATAGCCGTACCATCTCAAGGCATTCTGAACCCCCCTTTATTATCTTATTAAAGATTATAGATATGTAAAATTAATTTTTTCCGAGGTAGGCTGTGAAATAGTAACTTTACAGCCTAAAAAACAAAGCTAAAATCAATTTTTTCATTACGTGGACTTAAAAAATCTTTTTTCCGAGGTAGGCTGTGAAATAGTAACTTTACAGCCTAAAAAACAAAGCTAAAATCAATTTTTTCATTACGTGGACTTAAAAAATCTTTTCTTTACTCCTGGCAGTGAAGAAAAAATTTTTTACGTCCTAGGACGCAAACAATTTTTATTGTTCTATAAGAGCTTATCAAAATTTCCGTAGGAGCGCTATTTTCTTACTGAAATGGCCTTAGTACGATAGAATCCCGCTAGATGTCAATGCGTTTTATTTCTTCTTTACCTTGGCAATATTTCCTGTCAGCTCGCTCGACAGTATATGTAATTGCCGCGGTAAAGAAAAAACTCACTTCACAGCCTAGTAACATAATATACTATTAAATTTGAGTTCATTTCACGATTGAGAAATAAAATGTTCACACCACTACCCAATAGTTCATAAGATGCATGAGCCAAAATCTTATGAAAAAAAAACAAAACAAAAAAACTAGCTATTGCCTTATTGGATTTTTAACACTTCTTTATAGAAAAATCGGATATGCACAATTAATAAAAAAAAAATATAACTTGCGCTACCAGCGCTTTCTAGTAGAGATTTTTGAAACTAAAGTATTATTTTACTCTGATTAATAGAATTTTCTGTAGGAATAAGAGTGATTGATCTTTATTGAGTATTGAACTCGAAGATTGTAAACATACACTTCCCACTCGTCCGCACTCGTACACTAGATAATTGCTTAGTTCAATTAAAACACCCCACTTGACTTTTCTTTTCGTTCCTAACCCCTTCTTCAAAACAATAATAATTATTTCCTATTACTATTTATTCCTATTATGTCTTTTCCTTATCTTTTCTATCTCATCTTATATAATATGTTCAAATTATGTAAAAAGAGGCCAAGAAACGAAAATTATTTACAAAAAGAAATGAAATCCCAACAAAAACACTTATAAAAAAAAAACAAGCCAACCCTCGTGTAAAACGTTGTGAGATCATAGGTTTAGCCAAGTCTCCATCTTTTGTCTGCCCCTAAATCATGTCTAAATTTAATAACATTTTGTCATTTAAACAATGATCTCACAATCTCACTTAGTTTTATTGGAAGCTTTTTTTTTATACATGTGTTTTTGTTGGGATTATGGGATCATGGTTTATCAATGGTGTCAAATCAAGAGTAATTTTCTTTCACATCTTATTTATTATATCTTATATCATACTTCTAGTAGTATTTTAAATGTGTCAAAACAGAATATAAAATATTATATAAAAACTAGAATTACATTAAATCACAAGCCATGTTAAAAATAATTAATGGTTACTAAAATATAACAATGCTAGAAACACAGTAACAATGGCGATAGCAGAGCGATCTGTTACTCGAACAAAACCAAACAACTAATAAAATTGAATAAATGCATCCTCTTGAATCTTGAAACTACCTACAGTTACTTCTTGAAACAAATGTATATTTGTAATCTTAGCATTTGAACACTCTATTTATTTATGATTGTCTTGTTTTTACGTTATGCCTTGTTAGACTGAATCGCAGTTCAAATCAAGAAACTTAAATCGGACAATGTAAGTAGAAATAACCAAGTATTCAGGCAGGCTCTGCAGTCAGTACGACCTAAGTAAAGATTAAGACACAAGTCAATCAACATTCTTATCGTACTACAAAACAACTGACTGAAATAATTAAATCAATTATCTATTAAATATTAGTTATTATTATTATTTTATTTTTTTCTTACTTCTTTCTTTTTTTACTTTTGTAAATAAATTTTTTCAAGCGGGTGTCAATTATAAGGACTGCTTAACAATTCCCATAATTGACGAAAGTCATTAACTGATGTTTAGTGATAGGTAACTTTTAATCTAAGACAAAACTTTTAATCTAAAGTGTTAACTGAAAAATTGAACAAAATGTTCTAATTAATCTTTGTCTTATTTAACATTAATACATCATAATCATGACATAAGATATTTTATATTTAGAACATTTGCATAGACCTATTGTAAAAAAAAGTACATTGTGTCAAAAAGTCCTATTGTATCATAAAGTTGTGAAAGCAATCAATATAATATTATTATTGAAACATATTTTTAGTTTGCTTTAATCTGATTGAATTATGACCATTTTTATGCAAATCGAAAACTACTGGCCCATTTTATTTTGTTTTTTGTAAACTTGAAATAAAGTCTCAAAGTAGTATTTTACTATGTTTTTATTAGCTTGCTTTCTTGTTTGTTTGTTTGTTTGTCCAGTACAAATCTTGCATTCGATTTTTAACTAACTTCCCGAGTAGCTAGACATTTGAAACTTTTAGAATAGCTCAGAACACGATGACAATGCATTATTTTAATACTTTTAGCCATCTTTCAGCAGAATTTAATTCGTTTTCAGCAAAATTTTGCTGTATGGAAAGTTAGTTCGGAAAAAAATCCGCAAGTTATTTTATTTGTTTTGACATGCCCTATATTTACAATCTTCATTTTGACAGAGTTAAAATTTATTGTTTGACAGAAAAAAGTTCTTTTTATCGAGCAATTATTTAATTCTAAATCCGTCTAATCTCTTTGGTGGCCTTCTCAAACGATTTCATACCATAGTTTTACTAATTCTTAAGCCAACTTGATTCTTTGTCGGGATATTTACCGCGTTTGGTTTTTGTTCCTTTGTCGGAGCCTAGTTTCCTATTAACAGCGGTCAAGACAGCACAGTCTTTGCATATTGAAGTATTAAAGGTTGTACATTTCAACCAGATGTATTCGCATGCTCCAATCACAGGTAAGAGCATGTAAACCATGTTGAAACCATACTAGGACGTGATTACATTGCGTGTTTGTCTCGTTACCTCCTTAGCATGTTAGTTTCATTATTTTCGTCCCGTGTTTCTGCATATACGAGTAAAGCACCGCTGCCTATGCCTTTAACAAAACTCCGTGTATTGACTTAAAATATTTGCAATGCAAATCTCTTCACTTCCAAGCGACTCCACACGGCTTATGGACAACCAAAGGTTTTTTTTGTCTCTTGAGTGTATTTTTTTAAAAATTTATTTGTTGTTTTTTGTTGAAAACAACTAACTTAATCCAAATTATCTGACTCTCTCTGTCCTGTAACTCTCACTGTCACGAGTTTCTACCTTTCCCTTTCTTCTTATTACTACTTAGTCACTCCTTCTGTCACTTTAATTTCCTTTTTTTACACGTTATGCGATTCAAGAACTCCAGCTCTTCTTTTCATCGTAATAATTAATATTACACCCAGCTGTGACAAGCCTAGCTTTCAGGATTAAGTTTTGTGTTAAAAGGAACCTAGTTATACGCAGAGATGAAGAAAATATTGTCAAAGCTCAAAAATCTTGAGAGCAATACTTGACTGATTTCAAACCTTTATTATTATACTTTTTTTTTAAACTCTTTTGTACCACTGTTCAGTGGTAGAAGGTAGTAATTATTTTTTTCCAGTAAGTTAAGAAAATTCTTGAATTTAAACGCAGTCACAATATAGCACTGCGTTCACTGAAACATTACGGTGTAGTAATAAATATTTTCATTTGATCATGACCACAGTTTAAATTTTTACTAACAACGTTGGGGAGTACTCCTTCTATCATTGGGTTTTTCATTTGTTTTGGTTGTGGTACATCCATATTTTTATATAGGTTGCCTGCGTCTATAGCAACTAGATTTATGATTGTTATTCAACTGTAGATAAATAGGCTTGGAATTGGAACATTTGCAGTAAAAGCTATGTAGTGCCAGGCGAATCCAACCTCAACCGTTCTCCTCAAGGCAAACTAAGATTAGAAATGTGCCATGTGCCTCATAAAACTGGCGATTGGAAGACTAACTAGGTAAAAAATTATTTACACATTGGACTAAGTTCAAATAAAATATCTTTAATAGGTATGTATTATAAATTCTGTGAAAAATCCATTCCAGTTCAAAGTTTCCTACTACATCGATTGTTAACTAAGATTGTTATTTCCAATTAAACTAAATTGTCTTAAGTACTTCTTATATTTAGACTGTGGCTGCCACAATCATGTAACTTATTGTCGTTTTTTGTCACCTTAGTTTTTCCGGGTTCTAATTATTTAATTTATGTAGTTTAGTTTTGGTTTTGTAGTTTGCAATTATAGTTTATAATTTAGAAGAGATACGAATTAACCTCTTTAATAAATTAATAGTTAGAAGTTTTACTTCTTATACTCAACAAGAAAAAGAACAAGTAAGGTGAGTAGGGCAAAGTAATTTTAATTGTTATACACTGTGAAATAAATCTTAGTAAAAAGTTTTTTTTGGCTTCTGTTACAGCTGCTGTATATGACCAATAAACATCAATTTTAGTTAGAGATAACAAAATAATACGTAATATAATCTATCAGAGTTTTTAAAAGCTTTTCAGATGTGTTAATTTAATTGTATAATTTATTCTGTATGATTTCAATCACTAATAATGATTAGGGAAACTATGAAAAAATAAATCTTCATCTGTAGAACTCTGGTTTTGCGAAGTAGCCTTTAGAGTATAATATTTCATATTATATCAAGTCCACCTAACTGCTTTTAATATAAATGATCAATATAGTTATATTATATATTATACATTACATTATATATTACATATTATTATAGTGTCAGCTAGCTTTGAACAGAATGTTTTAAATCCAAACTCACTTTTTTCTCCCTATACACTGTAACTTTAATTCAATCAAATAATTTCCTTATCACTTATTTAAATTAACACCTTTGATCAAGTTGTTTATTAGTTTATCAGGTAAATTACTTTATTCAATATATTCTGAAAAGCAAAGCAGGAAATTAAGCCATAAAGCACTCAGTAAATCAAGCAATAGAGAACTTGTATAGAGAACTTTGGCCTTTGAGTATCCAAGCTTTTTTAATATCATGCAAACTCGATCCATATGCAAATACACATACGATACCTATGTACAAGTAACACGACCTTTCATTTACATGCAACAATTATTATTGTTTCTTTATTACACTCATGTACTACGCTAATTGAATAAAAACCTTTAAGAACTTGATTTTGACCTACGTATAAAACTAACTATTACTACTTCATAAAACATACCTTTCTTGAAAGGAAAATAACTACTTTCCTCCAAAAGTAATATGTTTATTATAAAATATAGCGACACTAAATTTAACTAAAATGTAATTTAAATTTGAAACTAAGGTTTAGTGTGGAAAAGAAAGGAAATAAATTAAATTTATATGCCCATTTCGATACGAAATTAATATGTTATTTGTTAGTTTATAACAAGTAGAATACCTAAATATCATATTTCAATAATTAAGATAATTATTATTCGTATTATTTTTGCTTCCGACATTCTATGTCGGATTTTTCGAATTCAAACCTGAAAAAGTCAATATTATACCAATAGAACCTCTAATTAAATTGATAAGAAGCTAATGAAAGATACAAATCTTATGCCATTATAGGAAAATATGCACAATGATTTGCTTCGACCGCATTTCTCAATTTTTTTAATTTGCAAAGAAAGATTAATTTTCTTTCTCGTACAGTATTCGTAAGTTTGATGGAAAAAATGATCTGCCATTTAGTGTAGCACGCAAAAATTGACCGACAGACCGACTAACAGACATGGAACCAAACATTTTTCCTGATGTCTAAAACAGATTTCTGTCTTGGATTTGTGAAATCGGAGGCGTAAAAATGTTCGTTTTTAGAATGATCACATAGATTTCGTTTACTTTGGTAAGCTCTGAATCAAAATGATTTTAAGATATAGTCGACCCCAGTTTCTTTCCACACCTCTTATATAAAGGCATTAGAAATAATCAAATCGTGATCAGGGATTAGGGATGTCTGAAGCGTGAAATAAGATCTGATCGATATTTCATTTCATTAAGGCTCTACCGCCCTTTGAGGTTAGGAAAAACAGTAAAATTCAAATTACTCTGGTTCTAAGCAAGATATCAAAAATCTAATCACAGGCTTCATTCCTAATTTTAATTCTGCACTATTTGAGCCCTATTTTAACTTCCTATGATAAATAGTACAGGCGCCATTTTGATACAACGATAAAACTCGTTGAATTACAATGGCGCCTTTACTATTTATCATAGGAAGTTGAAATAGGGCATACGATACCTATGTACAAGTAACACGACCTTTCATTTACATGCAACAATTATTATTGTTTCTTTATTACACTCATGTACTACGCTAATTGAATAAAAACCTTTAAGAACTTGATTTTGACCTACGTATAAAACTAACTATTACTACTTCATAAAACATACCTTTCTTGAAAGGAAAATAACTACTTTCCTCCAAAAGTAATATGTTTATTATAAAATATAGCGACACTAAATTTAACTAAAATGTAATTTAAATTTGAAACTAAGGTTTAGTGTGGAAAAGAAAGGAAATAAATTAAATTTATATGCCCATTTCGATACGAAATTAATATGTTATTTGTTAGTTTATAACAAGTAGAATACCTAAATATCATATTTCAATAATTAAGATAATTATTATTCGTATTATTTTTGCTTCCGACATTCTATGTCGGATTTTTCGAATTCAAACCTGAAAAAGTCAATATTATACCAATAGAACCTCTAATTAAATTGATAAGAAGCTAATGAAAGATACAAATCTTATGCCATTATAGGAAAATATGCACAATGATTTGCTTCGACCGCATTTCTCAAATTTTTTAATTTGCAAAGAAAGATTAATTTTCTTTCTCGTACAGTATTCGTAAGTTTGATGGAAAAAAGTATCTCTGCCATTTAGTGTTGCACGCAAAAATTGACCAACAGACCGACAAACAGACATAAAACCAACATTTTTCCTGATGTTTAAAACGGATTTCTGTCTTGGATTTGTGAAATCGGAGACGTAAAAATGTTCGTTTTTAGAACGATCACATAGATTTCGTTTACTGTGGTAAGCTCTGAATCAAAATGATTATAAGATATCGTCGACCCCAGTTACACCTCTTATACAAAGGCATTAGAAATAATCAAATCGTGTTCAGGGATTAGGGATGTCTGAAGTGTGAAATAAGATCTGATCGATATTTCATTTCATTAAGAAAACAAACATAATAGACTTGTGTCATGAATGTTGACAACTAAAAATATTATCCATAGTTCCTGACATAAGAGTGTTTGCAGGTATTAAATATTCCATGCCTTACTTCTGTCGCTCAGTATAAAGTACTGCCCTGGAGTTAATTATTTCCTTGGAGATGAAATGATGAACTCCTAACTACTAAAAGCCCAGTATTGATTACGCTAATGAGATATTTAATAATTTCATTATAACGTAGGTTAATTATTCCCTCTCTAAGGTATTCAGAGAATTTTTCCTCCAGGTAAAATTAATGCGAGAGGCTTCACATACCTCAATTATTAAATCGAAATATTTCAAGAATTTTAAATAAAAATATATTTTTGCTTCCTGACGAATGAAATAAGCTATATCATCGTTCTGAAGAACAAATACTTGTCTGTCTTTTATTTTAAAAGACCTAAGACACAAATCCATCCGAGTCTATCTGTCAGTCTGTCAATTCCTCAATATTTGCAAACCACCATGCACAACCACTCGTACGAGTTTAATGATTTGGATTTTAGGTCATAATTTAGCCCATTGTTGGTATACGTTTAAACCTTCTCCATTTATTTCTCTTTCACATTGGCACGAACATATATATCATCTGATTTTTAAGAAATCTAGATGCTCGAAAGTAGCCAGCTGAGAGCACCAAAACGATTTTTTTTTAAATGATATATGTGTACTGGGTATTTATTTTAAGATAGTTAATTGATTTTGAAACTTAATAGGTAGGTAGTTTATGTATAGAGTGTATATTCCTGATAACTTCTCTCTATGCATGAAATTTAATGTATGAGTGACTATATTTTAGAAACACTTATTTTTTTGAGACATCTTCATTTTAAGATATAGGTGTAAATAAATGTATATTTGTGGAAGAGAAACTATTAGGTACAGAAGGTCCAAAATGATATGGAATTAACAATGGGCTAATTGATGATGTTGATGTAGACTGTAGACCTCCGTTATGACAGGATATTTGATGTGCCATGATTCAAGATTGCACCCATTTTCTTTAAATTTGTTTTTTTGTTATATGATATGACAATATTTGGGACATATCATTTAACAACCATACAAATCCAAACAACAAAATACGGAATCGTTAGACCAAGAATAGCCAAAACTGTTATAGTAATTCATTTTAACCGTTCACTAAGTAAGGTTTTTTAAGCCTTTCTTATATGAACATGCGTAATAACTGAACTAAATACAATAATTACAATAAATTCAGTATATATACAGGGTGTCTCAGCTAATATGGAACAGAAAAATATCTCCGGAACCATGATAGATAGAAAGACACGGGTTTCAGGGTTCGATAATGGCTATAAATGCACTTCCAGAATAAATGCTAAACATTTTCTGTGTTCAGCAAAAGTGTGTGCTATAGTTAAAAAAAAAATAAGTATATTGTATTCTATCTCGTTTATCCCCCTAAATCCATTAGTTTTGCTGTAAAAAGTACTTTTATTTATTTTATTTTATTTTATTTATTTGTTTTTCAGCAGGTTCAGTGTTCTCCAGACGGCAAACTAATGCTCGGAGCCTAAAATTTGCAAGAAAAATAAATTCTTTTTTTTAGCCATAGAATCCAAATCTAGTCTAAATAATCACAAGATAGAAAGAACTTTTAATATACTACGTTTTTAAATTTTCTGTCATATATAAATTTAAAACCCGTCAAAATGAAGATCGTAATCATGGATTGTGTCAAAACAAAAAAAATAACTTGCGGAGTTTTTTCGAACTAACTTTTCGTTTACAGCTAAATTTGCTGGAAACGAATTAATTCTGCTGAAAGATGGCTAAAAGTATACAAATAATACATTGTCATCGTGTTCTGAGCTATTCTAAAAGTTTTAAAAGTCTAACTACTCGGGATGTTAGTTAAAAGTCGATTGCAAGATTTGTAATGGACAAACAAACAAACAAGAAAGCAAGCTAATAAGAACGTAGTAATAATTACAAGATAAAGAGAACTTTTTATATACTACGTTTTTTAATTCAATTACTTCATTTTTTATTTACTTGGTTTACTTATTCTTTTTTGCTGTCATTCAATGTTTACCTCTCAAAAAAAATCTTAATTTTGAAATCTATCAAAATGATGGATTGTAAATATTGGGGATATGACAAAAAAAATAAAATAACATGCGGATTTTTTCCGAACTAACTTTCCATGCAGCATATTTGCTGAAAACGAATTAAATTCTGCTGTAAAATTACTAAAAGCATTAAAATAATGCATTGTCATCGTGTTCTGAGCTGTTCTGAAAGTTTCAAATGTCTAGCAACTCGGGATGTTAGTTAAAATTCGATTGCAAGATTTGTACAGGACAAACAAACAAAAAAACAAGAAACCAAGTTAATAAAAACGTAGTAATAAAAATATGGCTTTCTATTTTTTTTTTTTTTTTTTTTTTATGTAAACTGCGCACTTAGTGAATTTATTCTATCTATATTTATAACCGCATCATTCTATCTATCATGGTTCCAGAGATATTTTGCTGTTCCATATTAGCTGGGACACTCTGTATAGTTAAATGGTCCTTTATAGTTAAAAGAAAAGAAGGAGACTCATTCTATACTTCCATTTTTTTAATTTTTATAGCTGTTTTCTTTATAAATATTAAATATTATTCTACTCTAATTTATTAATTTTATAACTCTAACGCATTTAGCATTTTACAACCAAAATATATTATTCTGAACTGCTTAACTTTGTTTTAATTCCTGAAATACTTGACTCTATATTAAAAACAATAATGTATTAATAGTTACTTATAATTTAAAAGTCTTTTAAATATAAACACAAAATACATAACCATTAAAACTTTTCTATTTATATTCACTCAAACTAGAACTAGAATTTGCGTTATTTCAAAAATAATGTCAATAAAATTATAAAGTTTTTAAACTTATGGTAATTTTTAGATTCTACTTGTTATAAAACTTTTTGTATTCATAACAAAAGTTTTTATTAGCTTCCTATTATACTATTTTGTTTTTTAGAATTTTGAAGGAGTAAAGTGAAGAATAACTTTTAAATTTTTCTCCGGTAGTAAAAGTTTATATTACAATTGTGTTTAGTTTCAACTAGAAGAATAATGACTTTAAAATTAAAATGTTATAATTATTTTAATATAATAATGTTTAATTTGGCTTGAATAAGTAAATCAATATTTTATTGTTATTATAAAAGTAGATTAAATCAACGTTAATGAATTTAATTATACGTTCTGCTTTCAAGATTTAATTTGAATTTAAAAATTTTAAAGTCCTCACTATTATTATAACTCAACTTATTTGTATCTTTATGTCTATAGTTTTTAAGTATAAAATAACAATTATTTTAAAATTAATTAATTTTATATTTACAAAATTAAATAGACCTTATTAAAATTACTTCCCTAGACTAATATTTTTGATAAGATAGTAAGAATATATAACTACAAGTTGCGTAACAAGCAACTTTAATAATTCTTCTAATGCAAAGCAACCCCATAAATGTAAGCATGAGCTTATAAATCACAACTATATTTTAGTGATTGAGCCACGAAATGCTTACTGCATAAACATAACTAAACATATGTTATATATTCACAGACATAATTTATCGTTTGGTTTCCCTTTTCTTTTTGTACTCAAAATAAAATATAAGTTATTTCAACCGAGAAATATTTAGGTATAATTTATGTCTTTCACATATCTTCTTGCACTAGAAAAACTCGTAAAAATACATAGAAAATGAGCGGAGAGAAATAAAAATTAAAGATAAATGTTAAAACACTGAGATGCAATAAAAACTCTAACTGTAGGAAAAGGGTTTTGTAAAATGGTTACGTCACGTTTTACATGCCTTTCAACTTGTAAATTTGATCATAAAGTTAATTTAGATAGAAAGTAGAAACCAACTTTTACTTTTCAAAGGAAAACTAATGTTTAAGAACATGTTTCATAATATTGTAGGGTACGGGTTTACTCCTACTAAAAATAAAAATAGCAGAAGGTTGTATTTAAATAATTTAACATTTAGTACACTCTTAAAATGAAGCCGAAATAAATAAAAGTATAAGAAAGAAAAGGACACGATGGTTTTTACTAGATTTGTTTGATCTTCAAGGAATTAAATATTTGACTGAAATGTAAGCAATGGGAACCAGAAATAAAAAATAATCTCCCATTGCATATATGTACAATAATAAAGATATGCACCTAATGAAGATTTCTTTACAGATCGAAATAATTAAATCGGTAACCTAAAAACAAAACTACGACAACGTATTCCATTATTATAACTATAAAATTTATTATACTTCGTGAAGTTTTTTTATTTTCCAAAGTTTTTATCAAACGTTGATCAAATATTGCATATATAGAGTATTGTGAAAATGTCAAATGTCATAATGAATAATTACATAATATTTATTTCCGAAAAAATAGTAACTCGGATTATGAATAAATATAGTGTGCTGATTTGTGTGGCACAATAGCTTCCCCACGTCCTTATTTCGTATACTTTAATGATTTTAGGCTTTTACAACCTATATTTTCATATTTATTTAATCTTATGTCCTACCATCGAAATTTCATTAAAATTTTACGAATACTCGTAGTTCGTTAAATATGTGGGTTTGCACAAATTGAGTGACAGATCTACAGACAGACACAGAACCAAAAATGTTTCCTGTTGTTGAAACGGATTTTTGTCATGGAATTTTTGAAATAGGAGACCTAAAATATGTTCTTCCTGCGGAACGATAGCTTAAAAATAATCGCACTAATTAACAGGATTATTAACGAAATTTTAACACGTTACACAGACGAGAACGGATTTTCCTCATATAGGTTAACTGAATCATCAAAATAAATTTTATATTAAATTTAATTATACATGATAAAAATATATATATATATATATATATACAACAACAAACAAAAACTCAGGTTTCGGTCACAAAAATCGTCACTATGTTACAATCCCGCCGATAATCACAAGATAGAAAGAACTTTTAATATACTACGTTTTTAAATTTTCTGTCATATATAAATTTAAAACCATTTGCTTCGACCGCATTTCTCAATTTTTTTAATTTGCAAAGAAAGATTAATTTTCTTTCTCGTACAGTATTCGTAAGTTTGATGGAAAAAATGATCTGCCATTTAGTGTAGCACGCAAAAATTGACCGACAGACCGACTAACAGACATGGAACCAAACATTTTTCCTGATGTCTAAAACAGATTTCTGTCTTGGATTTGTGAAATCGGAGGCGTAAAAATGTTCGTTTTTAGAATNGAGCCCCACAGATAATACGTGGTAAACAAATTGAATTACAGTTCAAACTAGGATGAGTAAAAACTACAATCAATGGTTGATGAATTATCCGTATTTATAGATTAATTTTAATTCGAAAATCATTATTGTTGGATAAATTTAATTTTAAATTGAAGATTACGCTAGAAACTAACCATAATAATATGAAGAGGACATCTAAGTGATAAAATTCTTAAGGCCTAAGTAACGTAATTTAGTGAATTATTAACAGGAGATGAGAGGAGAAAATGGTTTTAACTATTATTCTCCAACATTAAGGTTAGTAAACTAGCTTGTAACTAGTTTAGTAGTTTAACTAGCCTATAAATAAACTTAGACCGTGGCTTTCTACCTCTTACAATTTAATTTTGTGAAGTGGTAATACTATTTGAGGAATCGTTCGATACCGTTTCAATCAAGTATCTAAAAACTTAATCTGTCCATCAACTTTATAGACTTCAATCGAGAATCATTTTATTGCAATCCCAAATCCTATCAGGAGTTATCATGTTATTTTGCCAGCAAATTGAAATGTTTAATCTTGTTAAACAGGCTGATATAAGATAATCAGTGTATTCCCTAGAGGTAAATACTTAAAAATGTGGTAATTCGAATAAAGATGGGTCACTAACTTCCATTCAAACTATTCCGGTAATCTATCTATATTATTAAAAAAGTTTTGTAAACAAACGAGTTCAGTGAGAGTGACATACTTCACTGAGTGTAGAGTGCGTTAGGAGATACCCCTCTACAAGAGGGTTGAGTCCAGGGGGGGGGAAGGGAGAGCTTGGGAGAGACATAATACTAACTGTATAGACAGAGTGAGGGAGATATATATTCATCCGAGAAGAGGAAAGCCTGTAAGGCAGAAGTTGAGAGTAGGTATATTAAAATGTCAGCGAGAAAAGGAAAGTAGATAGTAGTTGCACCCTCCCACTACACCTCAGCCACTATCCTACTTCTCTTCTCATATTCCATAAACTATAACTATACTACTCCCTTCTCATACCACGTCGGCCGCGCAGGGGCCGCTACCACGTCTTTTCGGGGGATGACGAGCGAAGCGAGTAGGGAGCGAAGCCCCCTAGTTTTTATTATTAAAGATTTAAAGTAGGATGTCAAGGAGAAATGCCAACTCAAGCTCAGCTGTTCTCGAACTCTTCCCTTTAAAATGACCGAACATTATCGTACCCTTCAAATAAAATTTTAATAATTATCCACGAACCCACAGCCATTTCCATTAAAAAATAAATAAAGTTATTTCTACAGGAGAAAATTTTTACTGATCACCGAGGACCGCACCTAAATCTAGTGTTCATAAGGTGATTTTTTCCGTCCACTCAGACCTACACTTTTGCTTTCTATATTTAGCATTTTCGTTTTAGGTAGCTAACATCGCGACAATAATTATTTTTTGAAGTGGTAAGACCGGAGGATTCACCGCTATCACATTCATTTTACCAAAATATATACTTCAAATATAAAACCAAAATAATACTAAAATCATGAATAAAACGTGTAGAAGCTAACAATACTGAAACGGTAACGCATTCCACAGTAAATGTAAGTAAAACAAAGCAAATATAAGGACAATGGAATCCCCGTAACATCGATTTGAACAAACATCCCAGAATTATTGATGCGCGGGAGCGGTGAGCGGTCGGATCGAGCTAGTATAAATCAGTTAGGAAATCTGGCTTGTTATGTTCCAACTATTTTACGGAAAACGATATCGGTCGATTACCGTATTTTCCCGTACGGTAATGAATCAATTATCGTGCTCGTACTCGAATAAGAATTAACTCATATTTACGGTAATTACCGAACGGTAGGCAACTTAGATATCAAAAAATATAATAACTAAACTAAGCTGAACGATTCAACTTGTTACTTTCAGTGGTCAGTTAAGACGTGAACAAGGTATCTGTGTACATTTATGTATAAGTTCTTCCTTCTTTTTTAACATTAAATGCTTAATTTGGATCTTTAGAGGATTGCCATTCATTTTAACTTCCCAATGAATAATCCTTACCTTCCCTCTGCATTTTCTCACTAAATAAATTAAAAAATTCTTTAAACAAACCAACTTTAAAAGGAAATTAGTAAAAAAAAAGTCCTAATTAGATAAAGCCCCCCACTTGACAAAAGGGTTCTAAGTAAATTTACTTTATATTGGATTTCAATCCTACAAAATATTTTATCTAGGGCCATGGAAGAAAGCAGGTCAAAGAATGATTCACTCACTTTTTATCGAATTAAAATTTGAGGATAAAGTCGTCTAGATCATCCTGAGAGAAATATTGTCTTTGACCTGAATTATCATTCTTTTTTTCTTAGCCACTTATATACTTCGTTCAATTATCATCGTTTAATTTAAACGATGATAATAGTTATTTGTGCAACTAGTGCGGAAAGTGGCACTTTGCTGCACTCGAGAGAAATATTTACTGAGCCGAAGGCGTGGGCGGAAAGGTTTCTCGAGTGCAGCAAAGACACTTTAAGCTCGAGTTGCACATTACATTTTTCCTACAGTTAGTTTTTAATCTGTAAATAAATTGAAAATAATAGAGTGTTTGTCAACATGTATAAAAGGTTTTACAATATCAAGTAAACCAGCTGTTCTGTTTATAGACAGTGTTGCCTTTTTTTGCCGGATTATTTTTTGCAAACTTATTTCTCATCATAACCCTTACTCATCACATTTCATTCTTTATTTTAGATTTTTTATCTTCACTTTTTATACTTCAACATTTTTATATTTGATATATATTGTTTAAATCGTGAAGTTAGTCAAAAAATAACCATTAGTTGTCATTGTTATTATAATTATAATTTAGATTATTAAATCTTTGTTTAGATTTAAGTTCTTTATGTTCGTAAGTTGGAACACTGGAGTGCGGTAAAGTAAAATGAGTGCGGTAAAGTAAAACGAGTGCGGTAAAGTAGTAAGTGCAGGAATCTGCTGTTTTGCGTACTATTTTGAGTGCGATAACAATCACTTTATCTGTCAACTGTAGGAAAAAGAATTAAATTTGTTTCAATAGCAATTAAACATAAGGTCTTAAAAATAATCTAAATTCTTTTGAGCTATTTTACGATGGAAGAGGTGTAGATCAATATATAGGTGTAGATCAATCTATTTTACGAGTCTAGAATTCGGGTTAATGTATAAATGTGCATTAACTAAAAAAAAAAAATAAAAAATAGACCGCCAATTAGTGTGGCACACAGCTTCCTCGACATTAATATTATTGATAACTTTATTGTTATATTGTTTATTTTGTAAAAATTATAAACTATTATTAGTTTTAGCGACCATTAACAATTTATAGCAGTGTCGCTGTTTGTCTCATTGAATAGATAAAGTTTGATTTTTTTCCCCGACCTAAAATTCCAATTTTTAATTTGAAGTTCACATTTACGCGAGCGTTGCGCATGAACGCTTGGATGGATAATGTTGTCCAACGAAACTTGTCCTGAGCATTAGTAAAATGAACATGTCTACCAAATTTCATCAAAATCTCAAGTTATCGTCACAAGGTTCATAATTCGCGGACACACAGACCGACAGACAAACACGAGACCGAAAATGCTCCCTGATGTCAGAAACGGATTTCTGTCTTTGAATTTGTAAAATCGGAGACATAAAAGTTTTTCGTTCTCAAAAGTGAACACAATGCTTCCGTTACCTTAGGTAAGCTCGGAAGCAAAATATATTTAAAAGAAAATCTGTATATTTTAGTATTAATTATTTTTAACTGAACAATAAATAACGAGAAGAATGTGAATTACTGACCTACATAATGTAAGAATCATAATTTTTGGTGTAGTACCTAATTCATCTTGTGAAATTTATTATTACCATAGTATGTATTTTCTGATAAATAAATAAATATATATGGTTTCTCTTTACGATAAATGTAATATAGATCAAAGTAGAATCTACATAGTTAACTATTCGTGTAATAGCACAAAGAAGATGAAAGAGTATAAGGCACGGAAACACTTAATTCAATAAGACTAGAGTAATAATAAAATACAGGGTATAAGATTAGTGTTCGTGCCGCAAGACCGTCAATAACTATTTAAATAATTTGAAAGCTTTTTACCTCATCTATCTATATAATGTCCATGATTGGTTAAAGGTCTTGTAATATAGTTTAAATTTATTTAGAATTTCATTATATTTTATGTACCTTTAAGATATTTGTTTACGTCCTGATTAACTGCATTAGGGTATAACAGGACGGGGCGTCCGGCCAGTTAACTCATTTACTTAATAAGTGTGACAGTGAAAAAAATGTCTTACCTACCTGGGATTCGAACTCGTTTATGTCACTCTTAGTTAAAAATTACTAAGAAAATAAGAAATAGGGGACAAGATAACAGAAATTATACCCAATTTAATCAACAGAAAATGAATGTAAATTAATTAATACCATAATTACATTTATTACGATTAATGTAAATAATGTTTTTATTAGAATAACACGTGAACACACAAAAGAAAATAGTAGTACAGAAACAATACAATTAGATCTTAGTTAATTTTATTTATTTATTTTTTTTTTATTATTTTTTTTTTTTTTACTAATAAATAATAAATATTGTGTAATGCGCAAACAAACATAAATTACAGGACGGCCGATTTTGATTAAATTTGGCTTGCATGTTTAGAAACTAAATTCCCCTAGGCAAAAACGAGAAATTAATTTAAGCTCTAAATTTAAGGGCGCGACCTCCCAAAGAAACCAAGAAAACACATGAAAAAAATTGTTTAGTTAAAAAATTCTACAATCTAGTCTACCTAAATACGAATCCAACCGTATAGAACTAATTCCAAAAAAAAAAAAAAAAAAAAAAAAAAAAAAATCTAGAAACCCGGTGACAGGCAGCATTCAATACCGTTGAGGAATTATTTTAGAAAAAATGTTTAAATAACTATTAAATGTAACCAAAACAACTCCAACAACTAATAAATGGAGAACCCTGAACCCAATAATTTTGTATTTGCATATGCGAGAAAATTCATCGCAAGCTGTATCGGACAGAATTCTTCACACGGATGTAGTGCCTTTGTTTATTTCGTTAAACTTCTATTTTTTAAAAAGGTTCCAATATCCTAAAGACACATTCGCATACACAGTGGCGTACCAAGGCGGGTGCGTGGGGGGCGGGCCGCCCCGGGTGCCACAAGCCTAGGGGGTGTCATTGTGGCAGAAATAAAAAATCGGGTAGGGGGTACCTCGGAACTTTTCCTCACTTCTGAGGCCACTAAAGTGGCCTCTCCTGCTGGTATGGCTCCGGCTCCAGCATTGGTCATGGTACTTTTTTTTATTGGTGGGTGACCGTTTTGAACCCACTAATTTATTTATCATTCTTCAAAAAAATAAAAAATAAAATAAAATAAAAATATATATTTTATTTAATTATTTCAAGTTTGGTGTTTGGTGGTATGTTGACAAATGTAAACAAACTTTGATGTCATCAAAATTATCGCACTAATAAGTAATTATATTCGCTTATAACTTTAAACTAATTAATTGAATTCCATCGGTTATTTTATATTTGTTCCTTAATTTTTTTCCGTTTTCAACGACATACTATAAGTCAAAAACGTATTTATACTTTCGGTGTTATTAACCGTCAAAATTCAAAAATCGATAACATCAAAATGGTGGCCAATATCAAAATGAAATTTCGCGAATTTGTTTGACATACAGAGTGGTACCTTGATTGGTACATTCAAACAAAATTTTAACTTGATCAGACCCCTTTTCTTTTTTTTTAATTTTTGCTGACTCAGCAAACTGGATTCAAGAATGCGGAAAAAAAATATTTTCCGGGCCACCATAGGTAAGGACTGATTTTTCTGCCATGTTTCAACTCTCAAGGTTAAATACCTTAAGCGCTACGATGATAACACACACACATACATACATAAACCACTCAGGAGGTCTTAAAAACACCCAAACCGGATAATTCCGTTGAGATCTCGAAAAAAAAATTGAGTTTGAAAACAATACTTTTCCTACTATAGGCAGTGAGGAAAAGTAAAAAATCGGTCCGAGACATAACTCAGACAAACTTTCTCATATACTAGTTCATAATTACTTTGCCCAATGTTTTCCATTTACTATTTTTCGTATGAACATTTAATTATTGTATTTTTCATCAAAATGTATCATAAAAATAACTTCTCCTTGGCGGAGAATCAAACCCAGGCTCTCTCCGTCCGCGTTTTAAACTTTTTCTCAGGAACTAGATTTTTTTTTGCGAAAACGCCATACATCGTTAGATTTGTATTTAAATTGACTACATTTTAGAATTTTTTAATATAAATAGTCGGAACCGTTTTCGAGAAATTATTTTTTTAACGGTTTTTCAGAGTTTTTGGGTGGGCAGCACCCCCAAATTTAGAGCTATGGTGTATTATTTTTCTGAACATGTATGCCAAATTTCGTTCAAATCGGTACTGTAGTTTAGGCTCCAGGCGTCTGCACAGACGACAGACATTTTTTAAAAACCCCTTTTTTGGACTCAGGGGACCTCAAAACGTGTAAATCCATCAAAATCGCAAAACAAATTTTCGCGCCATCACTTTACTTTCTCTTTATATGAGAAAGAAAAACAACACCATTAAAATCGTTCTGAGGGGGTGACAAAATAATATCCCGCCCCGGGTGCCTCAAGACCTTGGTACGCCACTGCGCATACAATATACAAGAGGAAGTCAGACCTATGTTTGGCTAACCAAAAATAGGTTATTAATACATATTAGTAATCATTCTGGTTAAAACTAAGTAAAATCGCACTTTTTGCTTAGCAATATACTAACAGGTAGTAAGGTGTTTCGCTTTAGTTTAGAGGATAAATTATATTAGACTAATCGTAAATCGGCAGATTGTCACTACCTCATATTACACCACCGGTACCTTGAATTCTTTTGAAGTTATCATTCCGACATTGAATAAAGTAGTACAAGAAATTAGCAATATCTTAAGGATTAATAAATCTTCTACATTTTCAAAAGATCAGAAGAAGCAAAATAAGGAATTACAAATGACATTTGACGTCCGAGAAATAGCATGTAAGGCCAAGTCGTGAAAGATTTAGCCGTAGCTGATGTAGGTCTTCAGTCTACAGTCTACGCTATGAATTAACAATCCCAATCATTGTTTGTTTAGATTTTAGAGGTCACTTGGTTGTAAAATAGATTTTTCAAGTCATTAATCATAAAATGTATTGAGCGCTGCCTACACTTGTCATCGATATTATTACTTGAAAACAATACGGCGCTTTTACCTTTAACTCAGCCTTAGGATCTCTCCTCCTTTGGATAATAAGGAAGTATTAATACTGCCATGAGGCCTTGTCACACTGAAGTCTTACCGTGTAATTTAATTTTCATTAGCATCGTGACAAATATTGATTTTTTTATTATGCCGATACTTTTTTATTTCACAACAGCTTTAATAGACGTGGAATATTCATTTCTGTTCGGTAACTCAACAAAACACTGCGTAATGTATTTATATACTAATATTCGCATATATTCTACGATATAATATAGTGCGGTAAATATGCCAGACTATTTTAAGCCAGAGTAAAAAGTTTTAGAAAACAGTTTTTAGTCAGTAATCAATGCAGACGAGTGGAACCGATTTCAATATAAACAAAAATATGCTAATTCAGTAGGATCAATCAAGACATTATTTTTAGTTTTCAATGCATTCTTCATTCGCTGGCTATCAAAAACTATTTTTAGAAAATGAGTTATACTATTTCTCAAAAATTAAACAAGGCTTTTGACTATTTTAATTATTTTGATTTAATAATTTAGAAATGTAGTCCATTTAAATACTACTCACATCAAAAATGTCACTTTTCCTGAAACGAAAAGGACAATTAACCACAAATATTCTTTATCTAAAAGAATATTTTCTATATCTGTCAAAATTATTACAGAAACATTTTTCATCAGTAATAACGTAATAAGATCGGTAGTAAATAATTAACAAGATTAATCATCATACTTCCTTTTAGGAGTAATTATTTTACTACTATTAATTGATTGTTATTTACTTAATATTTTAGCAAATTGATGTTATCTGAATGTTTACTTTAAGTTTTTTTAAAAGGTTACTTCGAAGTCAACTTATCCAATAAAAGATATAATAAAAGGAGGTAGTTGAAGCGTGGTCTACTGGAACCAATATTAGCTAGGGGTTTCAAGTGCTCTATTATCATGGGGTGTGCCACAGGGATCTGTCATTGACCAGCTGTTATTCTCCTTGTTTTCAAGTCTAAGCACTCTAGTCATAAAATAAGTTTTATGATGTCTTAAAGACAGATGAGTACTAAAGGAAATTGGATTGGTTAAGCAGGATGCAGTTTATAAGTATTAGTTTGCTTTTTCCTTTTTGTTTTGAATCGAAAAGTTATTTGAAGAAGGGGTGCTCACTCAAGGTTGACCAAAACCTCCCTAAAAAGTAATTCTAGACCCAATATATTAATGACACGCTCTCCGGAGCGCCTTTTGCCAATGACCAAGACACACTGGTTCACTCGTGTGTAATAAAAGCGATAAGTTGTTATTAACATTTAGTTTCACCGTTGTTATTTTTAGAAGAAATTAGTCGGACCGAATGCATATGAGTGTGACATAAGTAGTCATATAAGAGAAAGAGGTATAGTTTATACATTGCTACGATGATTATATAGTCTATCAGTGTTCTTCGTGTAACGTTGCCAACGTTTTATCTCAGTACATAGTTTGAACTAACATTTAAAAATTGCTAATCTGTAGTGTAGATAGAGGGAAATACAAATGATAAATATTGATGGTAAAATCTATTTAAAATTAACATGTGTTTACTCTCAGCAAGAAACAAATCATTATGGGCTAGAACAGTATACTGAAATCTTTAGCTGCTAAAAAGGTACAAGATAAACTAAAAACTGACTTAATAAAGACTAGTATAATCTTCCATATCTTAATAATAACAATTGAATAAAAAGCATAAGTTATCAGCATCTCCAAACACTTTAGTTTTAATCAGTTAAGTTAATGGATACAAAAATCCAGTTATATTCTGTTACAAGTGACTATTTTATAATATTATGTATTAAGATCATATTTAATGAGTAATACGGTTTATTATGCAAAAAACTTTTTTACTTTGACGGTTTAATTAGATATGATGAAGTCCTACTTTTTAATTCTTTTTTTAAATTTTAAAATTGCATTTAAAAGAAAATTTAATAATTCAGTAGTTGCTAATTGGGAAGAAATTATACTAATGCAAATTTTCCCTTTTGAATTCTGTAAAACTTAAAAATTGAAATTATTAAAAATAACTTAATATTCTTTTCGTGTATTTTGTGTAATTAATTTGTTGTGTTAATAAGTATTGAAAAAGTTAAGTTAATAAATGGCTCTATTCCAGGTTAAAGTAGTTAATATAAGCTGGGAATAAAATATTAATACTTTGTTTGTTGATTTATATTTAATCTTGATAGCATGAATACTAAAAAAGACCAGTTAGTATTAAATGGTATCCTTAGATATAAAGAAATTTAAGAAGATTATTTAAAACAATTTTCCATCAATAACAGAACCAATAGAACGTGTCGTATCTATGTCTGAACCGCTGCATAACAAATAGATACTGAACTTATTGTTATCCTACATTATCTCATATTTGAAGTCCATTCAACCTCAAGAATGAATAACATTTAAAGATTTCATCTAATTACTATCATCGAACGCATTATGATCTTAATTTAGGTAAACATCACTAAATTTATGATATGGTGGGTTATTTATATGCACGTAACACCAGATTAGTTTAGTTACTAATTTATTTCTGTCTTAATTATATTCGAGGTAATTTACAAATTAATTATACTTTCTAGTTGATCATTGCAAAGTTCAATACACCTAAAATATGATACCAGGTGTGAGGGAAATCATCCGGCTTCATGTGCTTTGAATTCAAAATGAGAGTAAAATATATTATTAATGAAACTATTGCATAAGTTAACACAAGAAACGTGAACTTTATAGACTTGTAAAACCAGTTATAGAGTGACATAGCTCCTTGTGCTTGTGGTAAAAGTAGTAAAAATAGGGAAAAACAAAAAAAAAAAAAAAACATTTATACGAGATATGAATGGAACCGTCTTTGTTCAAGTATATAGAGTAATAAAAAATGTGAATGAAACAAGCTTTTAGAAATTAAAATTACTTCGACACACGACACCTACACAAAACTAGATATGTGAACTTGGAATATAAAATAACAAACTAGAAGGGAAGCATCAAGATACACACTCTACATCAAAACTTTATTATGCGGGTTGGGAAAAAAGGCTATAAAAAATCAAACTAGAGCTTTTAATACAGAAAGTTAAACATTCTCTAACAGGCTTGGTATGTTTTACTCTAGATCTGAACAATATGAATTCATAACGAGTCCCATTATCTCATAGAGTTGTTCCATATCTAGATTAAAACATCACGAGATGAAATCCTGCATAATAGTTATTTTATTAAAAGTTTTTTAAGTAATTAATAACAGCTGGTAATATATATATATTTAAAGTAAAACGTCATTCTACGTGGTATGCATTTCTATTTATACTAATATACGTAAAATATACTTGACACATGCTAGAAAATGTAATGAGAGAAACTCCCTCCTTTTAATTTTTAAAATGTTCGCGCAGAATAATATTACCTAGGTGTCCTAAACGTCAGTTTACCTAGTGTGATATTTGTTATTGCAATAGCAAATATCATTGGCGACTAAGGAATCTGATTTAAACATTTGTGGTACTCCAAAAAAATTGTTTCTTAAGAAAAATAATTGAGCTTACAGAGAAATATATATTTTTCTTTTTCTCAAAGGTTACTACATATTTTGGCTCCCCACCAGCGGGTGAGCTGTTTACGCCACTGGCAAATATAGTATTCCTCTATGAACTGACTTTGAAGATACCCAGTACATGCAATGTTCCATTCATATAATATTATGATTTAAAAGTAAAATAAAACATATTTTTATACGTACATATTTATTGAGAACCGCTAGCAAGTAGCGAACAAAATTAACGCATTTTTGTTATTCTATGCGACAAAGCAACATATATTTATGACAAGCTAGAAAGACAACGTTGTTTAGGTGAAAACTAAGTAATACTTTCATCCTAATTGGAAGGGGTTAGATTTCCCTAGTTAAATTGCATTTTGTGACGTCGTTCTATACTTTGCCAATACAATATGTACTAAAGGACACTGTACTTAAATGCGTTTTTTTGTAATCACATACCACAATCCACCCAATCACATACCGCACAATCCACCCAATCACACCAAAATCCCCTCAATCACATATCACAATCCACCCAACCACCAACTCGAAGCTTTTTACTAGATAAGGAAAAACATTAACTAAATTATCAAAAATACAGCATGCACATGCTGATTTGCATGGCCAAATTCGACCTCTGCAGCACAATTCACAATTTTTTAGTGAGATCACAACTATATATCTTTGGTGTTAGTGCTTTAAAGTACATGGTATTTGCATTTAGCAGACAACCCTGGGTTTTTATCCCTATCGTTTGAATACCCACTGGTTAACATTAACTCATGACTTTTCCTATAGCCCCGAGGGTTGCCGACCTATAATTATTATTTGTCCAAGGTTTATGTAGAATAGGCTTGTATGTAATGGCAACCCTTTAACCTTACCTTCGGTATCTTTATTACCACTGACCACATACACCGGATCCAATACTCACTATATTTTGTCAAAAACTATTTAGTATTCACTAAATAATTTCTATATAAATTATTAACAATTAATGGCTTTTATATAACTTGTTTATTTCTCCTCTTGAACCTTCCCATTCCTTATTTATTTAGTCTATAAATGATAAGAAATGTCTGTTTTAGATTTAGAAGAACAAAATTAGAAAAAAAGAAAAATCAAATACCACTACGCTCAGGAATTCTGTTTAAGATCCCTCAAAAGTAATGGGCAATTAAAATTAATTTATACATTTACATCTAGTCAGAGAAATTGATTCTAAAATACTAATAACTAATGAAGTATTACTATACAAACAATTTGGTTATGGTTAACCATTTGTTTGTTTATTTAAACTATATTTATTTTCACTATTTCATTCATGGGATTGAGATAAGTGCATGTATTATTCATAATTCATCCTCTTTATTTATTTTCGAATAAAATGTTTAATAATATAGAAAAAGATATATATCATCAAAATGACAGATTTTTTTTTTTTAATTTTTCGAAAAAATAATATGATATGAGAGAAAACAATACATTAATAATTTCATGTTTTGCTATTTTTAGTTTTGAAAAAGCATTAAAAAACACTTGAAAATAAGACTTCACATCGTTAAAGGAAAATATGACGACTTTATAAGATTTATAACTTTTCGTTGATTTACGAAACAGAGATAAAATTTTGTAGAAGGATTTGTAATAAAGTTTGATGATGTGAATTCAAGCACGATATTCGCTTTCTTATTGATTTAAAAAGAGCCAAAATAATAAATAACAATGGAAAACTTAACCATGTTTCTTGCACTGGCAATAACAATATAATGTATAATTTATCTTTGATGTCTCAATATTTTATTAAATGTTTTATTGTGATTTTGCAAGAATTCATTTTTTCGTAACGAATATTTAAAGTTCCTAGAAACAGATAGTTAGAATATAATTGTTTATATTGTTTTTAGATATTCTTCACACAAAAACGACAATTTGAACATTTAATAAGTCATGTAGGATGCTTCTTGTACGTCAGACTTCACTTAAAAAAAAGCCTTGATCCGGCCCTGACGACACACACTGATCAGTGGTGAAACTATTTATAGTAGCAAGGCAATGTACGTCGGACTTCACTCTGACGGACCCATACTGATCAGTGGTGGAACTACTAATAGTAGCTAGGCAATGTACGTCGGACTTCACTCTGACGACACACACTGATCAGTGGTGGAACTACTTATAGTAGCTAGGCAATGTACGTCGGACTTCACTCTGACGACACATAACGATCAGTGGTGGAACTACTTATAGTAGCTAGGCAATGTACGTCGGACTTCACTCTGACGACACATAACGATCAGTGCTGGAACCACCTATAGTAGCAAGGCAAAGACTATCACGAAGGAAACATAGAATAAAGTTATGTTTGTTCCTTTGCCAATTATATTGCAAAAAATATTATTGAATTAGAAGAAAATTGTGGGTATTGGAAGGTAGACATTAGTAGAGTAACAAGAACTTCGATAATTTCTACATAAAATATATTCTTCATTCGATGATTCATACATGAAAGGTCCCCTTGTCTTGAATACACCAAGGAAATGTTAGTTCAAAAGTATGAACTTGTAAATTGAATTTCGATCTAAGAAAAGAGGAATTAGAAATAACGGCGTATTGAAACCTGAATTGGAACCTCTGAACAACTCAAAGATTTCGCGTAAAAGAAAGGTAAGGAAATGAGCGAAACCAACATCCAACGGCATAAATAAGGAATTATGGAGGACTTAATCAATCAGACAAGCTAATGGATTCACTAAAGTATTTCAGAAGATACTCTCTATAAAAGCCTTTATATTACTTGCCAAGCTTGGCTGTAACACAAAAATGTTATTAAGAATGGCAACATCAAATGATTGAATATTCTACAAGAAACCATAAATTATTATACACACTATATAATACCGTTATATTTTAAGATTAGGTTTGAAATACAATTTTATTAAAAAATAAATGTCTTTAGGAGGACTGAACTCACTCAAACTTTGACAAAATAGTATTCCTATAAGTCATTACAACTTCTATATTGTTTGAATGTACCTACTTCAAAAATTCAAAACCATGCAAATTGAACCAAACCCAAAAATTACAATTACTCTGATTTAAATCCAATGATCGATTGATCATTGGATTGGGTGATCCAGTGCTGATTGTTTCTCAACTAAACTTATAATACAAATGAGACTGACCAACTTCTTTATACTATTAGCATTGATAGATCGACATAAGTATTATTAGATCAATGACTAAATCTACTAGGTACCCAATATTTGCATTTTTTAGGCTAATTTTGAATTTATTATGGATATGTTTCAAACTTTTTCGACACAGATGCTTTGATACTATAAGGCTTTTGTCAAAGACCTACAAAAGGCCTGTAGAAGCAAAAGAATTCTTAGTTTCTTCTTAGTTACTCCTCTCGGATTCCTTTAATGTTACGATCATCGGTTATGTGTCATCATCAAAGTGTTTAAAGATTTAAACCATGAGATTTCAATAAATAAACAAACAATTGTTTGAACCACAATCCCCCTTTCAGGGTCAGGTCAATAGTCTCAGGGTAAAGGATCTGATAAACAGTGTCTGGTGATCGTCTACAATGTACACTTCACTAACTATACAATGCTGATAGCTTCCCAAGCCAGTGGCTTCTCTATTTCCTTACCCTTTTTTCAAATATAAACACCAGATAGTTTTGATAAGAAACAAAACCCACTGAGCCTATACCCAAGTTTAGTGGGTGGCATTCTTTTACTTATATGTATATATATTAGTTCCAAAAAGTCAAATTACTTTGAATTTTACATAATAACTAACATTATTATATAGTTGGTAGAATCTACAATCAAAAAGGATCTGAAACTATGTTGTGTATTGTGCAATGATCTCTGAAAGATAAGTGTTAGTGAAACTTTTGGGTACATAAAGTATTACATATTTAAAAAGAAGACAATAATAATAACCTTCCTAGCTTCGCTGTCTGACCAACCCATGCGTTATCTTATTTATACATCTCGGCTTTTAAAAACAAAATGCATTTATTAACTATACAAATAATAAATAAACTAATAAATACAATAAAATTATTTTATAAGGAACTAAAATTTGCTTAGATAACAGACTCAAATCCGAGCTTAAGTATTTCGGTGGTCTTAAAAAACAAAATTATTTGTTGCAAATCTAACTTTCTTTCTCCTACCTGTTTTTATGTATAATCTAGCTTCACGATATTCTTCTTATTTTTCTTAATTATGCGTATTGGTTTTGTACATTTATTACTATGCTTCACTAGATTAATATTTACTATAAGAAAGATCACGTTACCGCTAACATTTCTAGCCGAATTAAACCATTTTATAATGGTTCCACTATACCTAATAGTCAGTTGTAAAAAATAAATGTTTATCAATTTCATCTAATATTTCTATATATTTTTTTTTAAATAATAATAATAAAATCTATAATTAACATTGCTAACCTCTGAGAGTGGGAGTTCATTTTGCAGACATGTCGGGCCTTTTCCAGTTTCCTCTGCTTACAGGAAGCAGCCAATAAGATTTATGATCATCATTACACTCGTTTTTACCTGTAAAACAAGCAAACAAAAAAAGTATATAGACTTTATTTCGAAAGACGTAATAGAAGAGGTATGAGAAAATTTTTAGTCATTTATATTTTTTGAACAAAGGTTTAGAACAATTAGTGTTCGCTATCGGAATTATGTGTAGCACCACATTACCATCACATCCCAATAAAATAAGAACTGTAAATTACTTTAAAGCCCTCCACTTGTAAACATTCTTATCCTGAGCGGCCGGTAATGATCCATATTACAGCCCTGAGGCCGGTAATAATGTATGGTTTTTCCATTTCAGGGCCGCTAGTAGTTCGAGAAGCGGCCGCTTCCTGGTCGAGATAGCGCTTGTAGTTCTCAGCGTCAGATGTTCAATTTGTAAACAATCAATATTTTTATAACTGCCGTTGATTTTAAATAGTTTTTTGTAGTTAGTTTACATGTGGAGGGCGATAAAATGGTGTACGCACCACGAGCAGTAAGCGCTATGACAGGCCTCGGGTGTTAAACGCACTCGTACTTTTAAACTTCGCCCACGGCCTGTAATAACACCCTTACTGCTCTAGGTATGTAAATAGCTATTTTATTCCATTAACATCTTATCAAATAACTTAATTCCCGTCGCATTGATATGTTTCAACTAAGGTTTGGTAAAGCTCACTGCTCACTAAGACAACACACCATTACAATTACAATCTGAGTATATTATAAGATTACCGGTCGACACCAACCTTATTAGAAGTAAGAGCCTCACTTCTAATAACTTAGTGTAAACAAAAAAATAAAATAATTCAAGGCTTTGGAGATCATCTAAAAGAATTATTAGTAACTATCTACAAGTAAAACCACGTATCAAAATGGGGGATTTATGGAAATGTTTCAAATCTAATAACATAAAATTATTGCATACAACTTAAATTTACATATAAACAATTGGTATGTGGTGTTAAAATTGATGATATTAATGGTTAAATAACTTTAACGAAGTCTGAAATAATAATTGTCTAATGGGAATTTGTCTTAATAATGATATTTATAGTTTAAAAGACTAAATTATGAAGATTAAGTTAGAAAATAAAAGTCTGAGTTTCAGATATGAAGATTTATTTTATCAGAGCATTCGCTGGAATAATTAACACTATAATCCTCCACTATAATAGTTGTCGTTTTAATTTGTTAACTGCAACTAAAATATAAAATTGTAACTTTAATAAAGAGTTCATAAATATAAAAGATAATATCCTATATTTAATTCTAATTTATGTCATTTTTGTTTCAGGTAAGCCAAGATGCAATGAGAATTTACTTCGTATTTGGTAATTACTTTACGCTCATAATTCATTCTTTAATGATTTGCAAGTCTTTAATAAGATTATGTAAGTAAAATAATAATTGTCTTATAAGACTCTTACACTGTAATAATGCAATTATTATAGAGTCTTCTTGGGTTTCAACTGATCAACGATCAACTTAACCTTCAAAAAGCTCATCATTTAGGGATAAAAAAGAACATACCATTTTTAACTTAAAAAAGTGGCTATTTTATTATACATTTTTTACTTTTCCACACTACTTATAGTAGGAAAAGTATTGTTTTCACCAAAAAAAATTTTTTCGAGATTTAAACGGAATTATCCGTTTTAGGTATTTCTAAGACCTCCTGAGTGGTTTTCAGCATGACGTATGTATGTGTGTTATCATCGTAGCGCCCTAGGTATTTAACCTTGAGAGTTGAAACTTGGCAGAAAAATCAGACCTAACCTGTAGTTGTGCCGCCCGGAAAATCAACTTTTTCCGCCATCTTGAACCCAGTTTGCTTAGTCAGCAAAAATTTAAAAACTCGTAATAAATCGAAATCGAAAATGGTCCTAATCGAGTTGAAATTTGGCAAGAATGTACCTCTCTGTATGACAAACAAGCCCACCAAATTTCATTTTGATATTGGCTGCCATTTTGAAGTTATAAATTTTTGAATTTTTAAACTTTGACGGTTAATAATACTGAAATTACATATAGGTTTTTGACTCATAGCATATCGTTGGAACCGGAAAAAATTAGGGTACAAATATAGAAAAACCCGATGAAATTCTATTAATTAGTTTAAAAGTTATAAGTGAATATAATTATTTATAAGTGCGATCATTTTGATGACGTCAAAGTTTGTTTACATCTGTCAAAATACCGCCAAACTTCAATTAATTAAATAAAATATAGGTATTAAAAATAAGGTTTTTTTTTATAGAATGATAATAAATCAGTTAGTTTAGAACGGTCACCCATCCAAGTACTGAACACGTCCAATGCTGCTCCCTCCTGCTGCAAAGCAGCAGGAGAGGCCACTTTAGTGGCCTCTGAAGTGAGGAAAAGTTCCGCGGTACCACGTACGTGATTTTTTTACTTTGCAATGTGTGGACAAGTGATATCTTTTGGTATTTTTTCTTGGTTAATAATCCTCCAATTTTCAGCTAGCTTTAGAGGATTTACGATTTTGTCTTTAAAGAATCCGTTGTTAGCACTTAATAGACCCTGCTGCTTCAAATCTTACCTTCTACCTCCGTTTTTTAACAATAGATAATCTTAGTAATAGTAACTTATTTTATTAAATTATAAGGACTCTATCCCGTCGGGGTATCCCAACCTCTTTATACGGGTGTACATCCTTTCTCCTTTCTAGTTGCAAGGAAGGATTAAAAACTATTTTATATATTTTATATCCTTTAAATTGTAATATTCAAATTATGTCTTAACACATCATATCTCACATTGCGCCTATTATACTATTTATTAAAATTCCTGTGAATTTGTTATAAATGTTTGTATAATATATAGGAAATATGCTATATAAGTGAAAGAGTTCCTTGAAATAAAAGTGATGTGAGAAGCTTAGGATAAATATACAGCTACCTGAATGAACATTGCATCAACAAAAGATCAGGGAAGATTTTAACTGCAAGAGAGTTTTAAATCCCACTTCTAGAATTTAAAAAAAAAAATCGTTCTTCATGACGATCACATAGTTTCCTTTACCTTCGGTAAGCTCGGAAGCAAAAAAATCTTTTCGTTCATCATCATATAAAACCAGATAAATAAGTATGTAAAAGGACATAAGTAAGCCTGTATTTTCATAGTAGAATTTGACTTAGAGGGTGGAAAATATTACGTCAATCCTATGTCAGAGAAGATTGTCTCGGCTAGTCACCTACTCTGTTACAATATAACGTTAGGAAGGCTTAAAAATCCTCCAGGCGATCCTTGACATTAACTTAAAATGATCCGACTTATACATAAGTATAAATAGAACTTCAGGGGTTTGCCACGTATTCAATGATTTTTATTCAAATACTGAGAACGAAATAGTCACCAATCCTGTATTTCAACGAGTCTACAAAAAATCTCGAAGATGAGACTCTTTAACTTTTAAACCTTATTGTTATGTACAGAATAAGAAGGATAATTTGAGTTTGAAACGGTTTGAAACAATGGTTGAGTGAGTAGGATAATGAGGATGACTCGAGATACTGGGAGGCTTGAGAAAGCACCTTTCTCTAAAGCCTGATATGCCTCGAGAAAAGGGAATTTGTTTGAGACTTTTTCCTCTGTAAAGACATCGAGGGATCTGATCTGATACAAAAGGCATAAAAAGCAATCAAACATCATATTTATACCTAAAACAGGGCAACTTAAATCGCCTCCTACTTTTAAATCTCTTCAGTTTTGTAAGAACTGAAGTAGGTCAACCTTATATCCTTTAGACATATTTATCGGGAAGCTATTATGCCCTTTAAAAAAAAGTGAGGCAGCCTTCAAAGAGATAAAATCGATAAGGAGAAAAATACAATGAAGAATAGAAAAGATTAAAAACAAGCACACGAATTTTCAACAAATAATTTATGGTTTCAGCACCATGACTTTCTGTCTAAAAAATATGTGTTAGGGTAAGTGTCCATCTGAGACTTTTTAGTGTCGAGACTCGCTCTCGAGATTGAAATCGCTAGTGGACATGGGGCTGAGACTAGTCTCGGAGACTCGTCGACTCTCCGAGACTCGAGAGAGGCTGATGTTGCTCCCAAGTGGATAAGGTTCTGAGACTAATCTCGAGACTAGCTCTCGAGATTTAGTCTCAGGGGGACACTTACCCTTATGATTATAATGGTAACAAAGGTAAATCAATTAGAATTTAGTTCATAAAACGTTACACACCTAAACGGTACTAAACCTTTAAGCGAATATGATGTTAATCCGTTGTTTTCTACCCAGGTCAATAAAGATTAAGTATTCTTCAATAATCTTACCCTTTTTATGGAAGGCTTGGTCTCTTTATCAGCTACTATTGTGTTCAGACCCAGTTACCTTAATCATCAGGTATAGACGTTTATGCCCAAAAATATTATGATCGGATACTCTTTGCCTGCGCATCTCAGCGTCTCGAACAATCTAATCTGAAACATTAAAAAAAATAGTCAAATATTCTATCTGAAATCTTGATGCAAATATGAACAATTCACAATATCACTGCAAAAAGAAGAAGTTCACTTTTTACATGATATTTCAAAATTTAAATTTTGGTACAAAGGTACAACATTTGCTATATATTTTCATTTAAGAGGGGGTAAAATAAAAATGGGGGGAAAAAACAAACGAATTTTCACGGCATCACACTCTTTATCTCGTTTATTAGAGATTGTGTACAGTTTTATATTCAAGAATTACGATTTTTTTTTGGTCAATTTTACGTTAATCTAATAAAATTATTTATTTATTAATTTTTATACTACAAAATTAAATTTATTTTCCCAGTAAAACACTTCGTTATGAAACACGCGGTTATCCAGCTAGTATCAAAATACTCTGCTAATTAATGTGGCACATAGCTTCCTCGCAAAGAAAAAAACAAATTAAGATATATACCTCGATAAAAATAATCAAAAAGTTGGAACGGCGCGGCTGTGTTCCAGTAAATATTTAATAAAGTTGGAGAAATTTAAACATTTGTTGGAGAAACAAAGCCTCCAACAAGCGCCATATGTTAGCGTACCTATAATTTATTTAATAAACAAATATAAACCTGCAACCAAATCGTAGAAACCGCTGTATAAACAGGTTTTTTTTA
>KZ651241.1:185054-207935 GCA_001010745.2 Gerris buenoi
TATTATTATTTGTATTTCCACAAACGGAAATACTGATAATTGATAATAAACAATGAGATTGTTACTATGTTATACTCGTATAATTTGTTTAGTTTTTTTTTCCACAAAACAATGGAAGTCCCAAAAAAAAAAAATAATAATAATTCAGCACTAATAGCTTTATATTGTGGTGATTAACCTGCTTTTGCATTGCATTAGGAAAAGCTAAATTTTATTCTAATTTTTTTTTTTTTTTTTTTTGAGAGAGCATAATTATTATTTAATGCAAAATTATTTTTGTAATTGTAATTAAAAACTAAACTGACTACTCTACAGCAACTAGAAAATTGTGATCGTCTATAATATAAATCAGATTAAATATCTAAAAAAAGGAAGAAATTAATTAAACATAATAAATCCTCCTCGACATGACAGATGTGACGAGGAGAGTAGCGAGAATGTCTACGAATTTTTAAAAGATAAATTACCAGATCGTTAGGCAGGAAGATCCTTTCGTTCCCCAGATTTAATACCCATTTTATTTTTATTTATGTTATACGAATGATTGAAAAATACTATATATCAAACTAAAATAAAGGTCATGAACTTGTGCTCAGGTAATATTTGCTCGTGTGAACGATCTAAATAATCAAAATAAACATTGACTAATTCCAAAACGTAGCCTTTCGCGGTCAGCATCTAATACCTGTCACAAATTATTTTCGAGAAGACCGCGTCTGAGGTGTTATAAATGCCGGCTTTTTAAACTCATTGCCTGAGGTGTTATAAATGCCGACATTTTAAACTCATTGTCTCAGGTGTTACAAATGCCGAAGTTTTAAACTCATTGTCTGAGGTGATATATATCCCGACATTTTAAACTCAATATCTGAGGAGTTATAAATGCCGACGTTTTAAACTCATTGGAGTGATCATTGCTCATGACGATAACGATAGTCATTAGAAACTAGATAAGTTAGTTTGACATCCTGTTTTTATTTAGGTCTAAGATTGTATCCGAATGCATTCTTTTAATATTAATTGACCTCCATTAGAGATGTTGCTAATAAACCATAATAATCTCTACAATTGCTTCGAAACGCCGGGATACACAATTTTTTGTTTTGGGCTCCTCCGGAAGATGGGTCAAGTATGTTTAGAATTAACAGCACTATATATTTTAAGAGATGATATAATTTAGAAATATTTATCACTAATAAATCTAAACAATGTGATTATATTTAGTTACTTTAAAGTTGTATTAATATTCATAAACAATTTTGTTTTTATGTTGTGCAGAGACAATACTGATTGGTGGATCAGGTAGGACATATATCAATCTTATCTATAGTTCATTATTAACTTTCCTTTTTAAACTCTTATAAATATTTTTCCTCGATTTAGTAGTAACAGTCTTAAATTTTGCAAACTTAAATTCTAGCACCATAGACGTGAGCACCGTAGTGAATAAAAAACTATCATCACCATTGATTTAGTATACCTATAAGAGTAAAGCACTTAAAACTTGAAGGAAAATTGATTCGTTTATTCATTTAAATTATTTAAATTACATTATAATTTATAATATTCAGTGAATTGACACAGTAAATAACAACGAATCAAAACTGGTTTTTATATAATGAGTAACTTTTGTGGATCAGAGCAGCTAAAGAGTTGTACATATAATCGCATAGAATAAAACTCAAATTTAACATTGTAAATAAATAAACAGCTTGGTTTTCCGGAGGAATCTACGTCATGAAGTGGTTCAAGTCCGACGTTTTGCTTCCACTACCGGAAGCATCTTAAGGGGTGTAGTGCATCGTGATGTTTACTTGAAGTAACAACAAGAAACAAGACAAACTCAACTGTTGCGTTAAGTAAACATCGCGATGCACTCCATCCCCTTCGTGACGCGGATTGCACCGGAAAACCAAGCTGTTTATTAAGCCTATTCCACACTAGTAGACACGTTGCGCAATATGTCTATAAACGTCTACTGAGACCGTCTATTGTCTCGATCTAGCGTCCACACTATAAAAAACGTTGCACAACGAGTCCACCATTGCACCGTGTCTACCATTTCGAATGGAAACCCATAGATTTTTGGTCTATCAAAGAGACGTAGACGCCGATTCTCTAGCCCATGTTTACCCGATGTCGATAGACATATCGCTTGACACCGTCTCTGAGACCAAAATCGCGCAACATGTCTACTGGTGTGGACTAGGGTTTAGGTAGCCTACTCCCATTGAAAATAAAACTCGAAATAATCTGGCCAAAACCAGTTTGGATTAAAATGTTCGAATTATAGTTTTTCTTTCAACAATAAATCTAAATTTTGTTCCTATGACTTTTTTTACAATATCTTTTTTAGGATTTACGATAAAAATAAGTCACTTAAATGTAAAGAAAATTTTGTATAGCACATAATAGATAATGCATGTAATCCACAAATATATATATAAACATGATTTGGTATTTGCATAACAAATTGCTTTAATCATTTCATTTATATTTTTTAAACTCTATGGAGCATTTTTTATGAATATAATTATCATTCTAATATTCTTGTTACGCTTAAACAATATTGTCATATTTTGGATGTTTAAATAGTTTTAGGCTTCTGCTGATATTTAACGGAAGGAAGTATAGAATAAGGTAATCAAGTGTGAAGATGACTGAGATTGAGGATAGTTGAGCAGTAAAGTCAGGCAAGCGAGAGTGGAAGCAATAAACTTAACAGCCTACATGGTTTAAAATGGTGAAGGTGATCTCACGCTCTTAGTACCGTTCTCGCCCACGCGATGCGCCTCTCGTATATTTTCTTACTTTGGGCCCGCTACGCGGCATGCTTCCTTCTCATTTTACTTCTATATAGCTAATTGATTTCTCCGCTTGTTTTCGATTCTTAACCAGCTCCGGAGTGGTTTCATTAGATATAAGACTTCAAAAGAGTTACTCCATAGCCACAGCCTATATAATACTACGAATGATATATACCTTTAGATTTTTATTCGATCCTTTTATTTATTTATTTATTATAGAAAGAGGGAAGCTTTGATTAATCGATCAAGTCCTTATTTTTCAGGTTGTGTATCTTTAAAGGTAGCCTTAGTGTGCAAGATGAAAAAGTTACTGGGTGCCAAGGCAAACAGATTTAAAGCTTCTAGGCTTACGTAAAACCACTCTTACCTGATCTTTGACTTTATCGTTTTAACATCAGGCTTTTACTGTTCGAGTGTAGGCTGTTGCGGTCGCATTTATTTAACAGTGTTGTACTTGATTGGACCATTGAAAGAAATCATTAATTTCTTCAATACTTCATTTAATAAGCCAACCATGCTTTTATTAATTTTTATTTAGGATAGCAATAATCATCAGAGGTATTGACCCAGAGAATACATTGTTTACAATCTTAATTAAGTAATAGTATGGACAAACCAATAATACGCAGACATATTTGGCTTCTAACGTAAAGCGTTGTTTCATCACATTATATTATATAACTCTATTAATTGTATTTGACAAACCGTGACTGTAATTGCTTCTAAGCACTGGTTTTAACAAATTAGGCAATATAAGGAGTGTATAAAGAGTGATCCTAATATTGATACATTGTTTATGTATGAATATTGTAATTAAAGGTGGTCAATCGGTTTGGCAACATATTTCTTATATCGCACTTTCGTCTTTATCATTGAATATCGAAGGATATCGTGGACTTGAGACTTGCTTTCGATGTAACTGGAAGAGATTATTTCTTCCGAAAGATTATTTACAATAGCATTCGTGAAAATGGAAACTAACGGGAATTGTATATTAATTTATCTCAGCTTAAGCAAACTCTACAAAAATAGCACGTATACACTATAAGTATATTTGGCCATAGAGTTACACCTAATATGTGTGCTCAAATGTTCACCTGTTACGGTTAGTTATACAACTTCCCTGCCAAATCTGAATAATAACTCGATAGTACCAATAATTTCATTCTGTAATACTAAAATTAAAATGTGAAAATCTCTGATGAATTAGATTGGAAAGGATCCTGTGAATCATGTGTACCTAAAATGTTAATTTATCTATTGAAAACTATTCATAAACTCATTTTGATAAAATTATTATCAGAATTTAGTAATGTTGAATAATTTTTTTTACCATGTGATAAATATTCCAGAAAATTTACGGTATAAAAATAACAAGGAATGAGTAAATACTTTTATCCACGAATTAATATGTAACCATTGAGCGAAGCTATGACAAAAAAATGGAAAATTAAGTTAACGCTTAGCAGTAAAAATAGTAACACAGCAAGACGAGAAAGTGGAACAGGAAACTTTTTCAGCTTCCTTTTTAACGAATCTCGTACTCAAGGAAATGTCATATAAAAATATCAGTTGCTCCACAACTATAATTATGCAGCTGACATTTATCCTCCTCCATCAATGCTCCAATTAAAAATGAAAGGTTCTTTATTAAAATTAGCAAATTACAGTCTTGGATGATTGGCAAGGTAAGTGATTTTTGTGGGTACTCAAGTTAAACTTAAAGGCGTTTGAGTAATAAGTATATAATTTATTTAATAAATGCATAGATTGACCACTCTATGTATACATATATAGTTATACTTATAGACCAGTTTACTTACTTAGATTACTTACTTCCGTCTGCTAATAAATGTATTAACTGACCTAGACCTACTGCACTTTTCTTTTGCTTTAACTTATGTTATAATATATACTCTAATATTGATTATTAACCAGTGCCTTTAGTTCTTTATCGCCACTCTTTGCTTGATACTTACTTGATAAGAGTTAATGATAAGAAATTAACTAAATGTAAATGAGTAAGGGTACTTTTGTGTTGTACATATTAACGTGCTTTATTTATAATTATGCATGCTTTCACTGCAATTTATGATTGTTATTTCATCTCGATGTTTGCAAATAGCTAATTTTAGTACTAGTAGTTAGTACTGCAAATATTTGATGGTATAGAATTGCACTGATATAAATAAAAACCGGAAATAAAGTTATTTCCATATCCTGGAGAATGGAAGGATATAAACCGCGTAGATGGGTTCATCGAGCCAACCCGATCTCATCTCGTTGAATACGGAACGGGGCATTATCATTGATAAATATGATGATTATCAGTAATATGTCTTACCTATATGAGATTCGAGGTGGCATCATCAGGAATGGCCTAGGTTTCAGTTAGGTGAGAGTTTTGTGAGTCTGTCTCCATAACCACTCGGCTACACCTATCCCCAAATTAATACATAATATCCCCTCACCGAAATTAACTCAAAGCACAAAGTCATCAAAATATGAATATTATTTGAAAGAGCAAAGTAGTTAACTTTAATTTAATATTTAGGTCAGTAAGCATAAAATTAATGTTAGTACTCATATGTACAATATAAACCTATATAAGTGTGTGAATCTAAGAATTTTCATTCTTGCTTTAAGATCCGATTAAAATTAAGGCATATAAACTTACCCCTTAGATCTTCTGACCTACTTTTCAAAATTTTCAAATATAGTATGAACTTGGTCTTAACTGCGTTATAATAGCAAGTTATCAAGGCCGAATTCATACATAAAGTTAAAGGGCGAGAAATGTAGGGCAAACTCCATTAACGATTTTCAGTAACCTCAATTTTAAATTTGATTGATATCAAGATAGTCTGTCTCCATAACCACTCGGCTACACCTATCCCCAAATTAATACATAATATCCCCTCACCGAAATTAACTCAAAGCACAAAGTCATCAAAATATGAATATTATTTGAAAGAGCAAAGTAGTTAACTTTAATTTAATATTTAGGTCAGTAAGCATAAAATTAATGTTAGTACTCATATGTACAATATAAACCTATATAAGTGTGTGAATCTAAGAATTTTCATTCTTGCTTTAAGATCCGATTAAAATTAAGGCATATAAACTTACCCCTTAGATCTTCTGACCTACTTTTCAAAATTTTCAAATATAGTATGAACTTGGTCTTAACTGCGTTATAATAGCAAGTTATCAAGGCCGAATTCATACATAAAGTTAAAGGGCGAGAAATGTAGGGCAAACTCCATTAACGATTTTCAGCAACCTCAATTTTGAATTTTATTGATATCAAGATTATAGGCCATAAAGTTTTTTGAAACTTTAAGCAGAAACAATTACTTTAGAAGGTAACAGCTGTTTGCTAATTATAGAGTGGTACAAGTTTCTATTAAGGGGTTAAATTTATATAATTGTAAAGTTTGTTGTTTTCTCAAGAGGGTTTTAGTACTGGTTTGTCCTTGTTAGGCTCTCCTATATCTTGTTTTGACCCTTTAAAGGACTAAGACCGAGATGCCACTAATGGCAAGTCTAAGTCAAGATATGCCTTGGACCTTGCCAGTTTGGACATGGAATAACCACTAATGGAGTTGTAAAATATACCACAAGAGTCTTCAACAATAAACGACTAAGAACAAATTGTTTTATTTTACGTCTAAGAACTTTTATCCAAGCCAACCAGTATGTAAAGTGATTATGGAAAGAACAAGATGTGTTGACTTAACCACCAATAATATAATATTTAATTTAAAAAGATCATTTCTCTCTTTCTTTATCAAGCCTTATCAACTAAACATCAGTCCAGAATATTCTAGTTATTACATTAAGCAAGAAGTACTAAATAAAATTTAAATAGGTCAGTGTAATCAATGTATTGTTATATTATTAAACCAGACCAGTATGGGCATCACTGAAAGTATTTACTATTGCAGTTACGCACTTAAATTTCCATTGGGGGGGGGGATATAAACATTTCAGAAGACATACTTAATATATATAACAAGTTTTTAAAAACTAGTAATCCTCCGTGAAAATCAATCTCATTAACATCTGAATGCGGGTTCCTTTTTTAATTACTACAGCTATAGCTACCCAACAACCTATTTCTCTATAAAATAGTAAAGCGGAAGTATGAATGTTTTCAAATTCATGCGTACATGAAGTATAAGAATATAGATTTTTTACTGCTCTATTTTTAGGTAAAAAGGAGGCAAATTTTTATTTCCATGCATTATCATTTTTTTCAAGAGGTTTAAAGATTTATTTTTAACCCCGTACTTATTGCTTAAGATACTCTACCATATAAAAGGTTTTTTTATTATTTTTAAATAGGCTGTAGACCGTGTCGGATTAAGTACATCCGGAAGATTGCAGCAAGGATGTCGACCTCAGTAAGGGAACTTGACATCATTAAAACTGCATTTCCCCTTGCTCACTCTTGCTTACACAAGCGTGGAAAATCCAAAGTGGATCTTTTCATCTAAGGGGAAAGCTCTTAAAGTGAAAAAAACCCATTGGGAAAAGGTTCTGGAAACAACCCTCGAGGTGGTTCTGTGGCCATTTCGGTCACCCCTTCCCTTACTGTAATAAAAAATGCAACATATACACTTAAGTCTCAACCCGTGTTTGGTAGATTACGATGGTGAATCCATCTATATTACCTTTATTCGGTAACTTTATAACCAAAGAATGGCAATCTCAGTTAGTAAAAATAGAGGGGTTTCAGACTCGAGTGCAACTTGTTATGTTGCTAGGATAGCAGTAAAGAAATAAAGTAGCGGCTTCATTCCTCTTTACGCATGCGTCTGTAAGAATAACAAAAGGTCAAGATTGATAAGGACTCTTTTCTCTGTTTCCCATTTGACTTAATATATACAATAGTATCCTTAATCTAATAACATAACATCAGAAGAAAAAAAAAAAATCTTTGAAGGAGTCTAAGAGTTAGAGCTAAGTTTTGTTTTTCAACCAAAACTTTTTAATAGAAGAAGAGGTAAAGGTGTAGAGAAATTTTTTTTGTTTAAAAGAATTGTTTATTGCTTATTTTTATCGAGGAAAACGGACTGAATAAACAATTCAAAAGAGCCCATTCCTTCTTCAACAGGTATTCTTGGAATTTCAATCCTTATTCTTCATCTTTATACAACCATTCCCCCTTTTTTCTGCCTAAAATATAAAAGTATGAATAGAGTTATGAAAGGAATATTATTATTACTGCAAAAGCCGATAATAATAAATCAAAACAAAACTCTTGACTCGAATAATATTTTTTACTATTATATCGCTTTATGATCTACATGAATAATCTAAAGGGGCCCACACACTTACAGTTTAACTGAAGATAATGATCTGACAGTCCACGGAGCTTAGCCACACACTCGTCAGTTTTCCTTAAGATGACGGACTGCAGTCGGAGGTGAACTGTAGGTGTGTGGAGGGTTGAGGCGAGGATCGGATGGAACGAGAGACGACAGTCCGTGGACTGTCAGGCCTGTGCCTCAAGGACAAAGTCGCCAGTCGGCCTGCAGTCGTGTAGAGTGAATCGTCTTTATTTTGTTTATTTCCCTCCGTCGGACTGCAGTTAAAAATAGACAGATCTCGGCCTGCATGCGCTCATCGCACAGTGTGAGCGCATACAGGCACAGATCTGTAGTTCTTTACGATTGCCTGCAGGCGGTGGACTGTTAATGTGTGGTGGTCTAAGATTTTGACCTTACGATAATCGTACCTGAAGATAATGACCTGCAGTTAAACTGTAAGTGTGTGGGCTTAGACCTATATAATATAATAGACTATGCGTGTGATGATCCACTTGACAGAAAATATTTGGGATTTTAACCTAGCAAGACTAAGAAATTATGGTGAAGTATCATCAACAATCTTTGGACAGATTGAAGTTGCTAAATATGGCACTAACGTCAATTACGTATATGGCACTACGTTCTAATTATTATTAGGGACCAATAATCAAGAATTAGTTTGTTGTTTTTAAATAAACAACAATTGTAATTCTTTAACTTCAAATGCAGTACACTGTGAAGGAACTAAGTTGTGTCAGTTGCTCTAGAGATAGTGTGGAAACAATTGTTCGAAACGGAATGGCTTGCGCCTGATTCCGCTGCCAGGTCTATAAAGATATTGAGTGGACTGTAGTTTTAGGGTGGTAGATAGGGTGTTAAAAATATAGTAATAAATAAGTACACAAGGTGAATGAAACGATGAAAATAATATAATGTATGAAGATAAATAACAACTTACATAGATCATAGATAAGATATTAGATAATGAGATATAATAATAATAATTCCTAACTGAAGAACGGATGGAATATGTGGTGTGATCTGTGATGAATGTGTGTGTGTGTGTGAACGAGGTGCAGTGTGATGTAGTAATTGTGTTCTGGTAAGGTCTCTCACTGGCACTGCATGATAATAATAATGCATGGAACTGTAATAGTGTATGAAGTGATTGGATATCCAAACATCTTGTATAAATGAAGCAATTGTGTCATTATAAATTGAAATTGTGGACTTCCACTAATAGCGTCTAAGAACCATTTGCAAGTTCTTCTTAGCGTGTTTGAAGGTAACGGTTGTTGACAGGTTTGGGAGTATGCCGTTGGCCTAATCAGAGATCTATCCTAATAGCCCTTCAATTATGGGGCTATAGATGTCAGAACCAGGCGAAACAGAGGACGCGTTACGGGTCCATCGAAGCGCTGGTTTGCCTATCTAATATATATATACAATACATTAAACAACATACAACTTGTTGAGCTGCTTGAACAACAATAACTTTTAAAAGTTACTGGTAGCTGCATATGGTTTCTAATGCCTTAGTGCGGTGGGGGAAATAATTGACTAGGGTCTTTCTTCCCTTAATTTAAGTTCAGAATTCATAACTGAATCCTGGAATGTAAAATAGGAACGATAAATGAATCCTGGGAAAGTCTTGGCATATACCATTTGTTTTTGTTTTTTAATATCTTTGACAAGAATTGTGTTATTTGTTTGTTCGCAGTGTTTGCAATTGACATACTCATGCTTGCACAATAAAAGGACAGAAAGGCACTTTTTCTTCCTGAAATTGATTTAGGAGCTTTTTATTCTTTCACACCAATATGATTTCTACTTTCTTGTATTATGTTCTTATCCAGAGAGGGGGGGGGGGGGCTGTTGGCAAAATTTCAACTTTTTTAAAAAGTGGCATAGAAAATATTATCCAGGACCCAAAGTATAGGATTATAAATAATTTTTTAGCGATTAAAAGTTTTAGTTCCTACAAATGTTTGCATCTTTTGTAGTGTAAACAACATTGCATACTTAGAAAGAATAAGCATACTTAAACTCGGAGTTTTCATCTCACTAAATTCTATTTTTCTTGTTTTAATTGATTTTTGTTGTCTATATATCTATACGAAGCATTTCAATCATTGATAACATTCCTATTTGGTTTCAAATTTGACCTTATACCAACCAATATCGGCTTTTTATTCATATACATGGGATTTCAAAGCCATTTTGATAACGTTTTTGGTATTTAAAAACCTATAGAAACGGCGATTTCAAAACGTATTGAGTTTAAGGTCACAAAAGCAAATTTATGGTTTTGTATTAAAAGTGTTTTTAAAAAAAATAGCATGGAAACGGGTATTTAAATAAAAACGGAATTGAGACATGCCCAGTAGGTATGATAAGCGGAGATATGATAACCTGCCTTAACTATAACTATATACTATAGTCTGGGAGTTTGTAGTTTTAAAACACTTTTGGTTTGAAACTAAAACAGTTTTCAAAAATGTTTTAAAACTCATGGAAACGTAGTAAATATTTACGTATATTATAATTATTTTTACGTAAAATTTCATTTTGTGAATATCATTATCGACACTTCAAGTTCTTATTTTATGCAACACAAATACTATTATCCGCAGTAATAATTAAAGACCAGCTATGAACAGCACTCTAAATATAAACAGGAATGCCGTCGTTATTAGTAATAATGTCACTTTCCGTCAATACTATCAACAGAGATAGAATGATTTGCAGAGTACTAGGTCTACTCTAAGTACTTGAAGCATTCTATAAGTTTGTTTCCTTTTATTGGAGTAGCTTTGCACACTTTTATTTACCCATGTATAATCTGTGTGCGGATGTTTGTGTGTGGCTTCATTTGTCTTCTTAACATTTCCTTATCCTAGTCAGGCTAATATAATGGGCCACATAGGCTTTGTGTTACATATATTTTAACGTCAATACCTTTAAACTTCTTAGAAACGTCTTGCATCAATTTGAAGTGATAATTCAATGTGTTACAAATCTTAGAAAACTACTATAATCGAGAGAAAATAAAGATCGGGCACGAAATTGCAATGATAATAATAATGGCATGAAAGATGCAATGAGGATAAGGTAAATAGACTAATAGCCATGGCAATATTATAAAGCAAAATATAATTGATTAACTTTTACTTAAGCTTAACTTTTAGAAATTCTTTCATCCTTAGGGTTAAGTTCACATAGAATTAACTTTTACAAAGAGTGTATTAAGTAGTGCGTCTACAAATACCAGAATGGTTCAATATCACACTGAGTACTATGATAGATATGCCAGTGGCCCACTGAAGTCTGAATGCAAGGAAAGGCGGAGGCTTCGTATTTTGATTAAATTCCAGCTCCCACCCTTCCCAGTTCTTCATATTTCCACGTAGGGCTCCACCTATGTTTTCCACTGGGTACCTTTGGAATTTTCTCTGACCGAATTTTCCAATTTGCTCCTTTCACGATTCAGACGCGTGAGAGAATATTATTTGATTTTCTATGGATATTTTTCATCTTACGGAAATATTTTAATACACATGGAGCTCGTAGACTGGGTTTTATTATATATTACTTTGAAAACCTGCACATTTCTCAGCATAATTATACGAATGAGAAAGTTATGTGAGTTAGAGGTATTTATAGTCTAAAAGAGGTCAAGAATATGACAATGTTTGTTTATTTAAGATGTTTTATCGAAGTGATTTTTTGCAGGATTTGTCTTGCAGATACCTATAGTATTTATGATGAATGTGTCTATCGTCATATTTTTCTTTTATGTTCTTCTTTTCTAAATCATATAGCCCAGGCGAAGTTAATATTTAAGTGTCTTTTTAAAATATGTGGTCAGCTATGTTCGTATAGCTTGGCATTAGGAATTAAAAAAAAAATAAGCCGGTGGAGAGCGGGCATGTTCCGCCAATTATGGTGGCCAATGTGATTTTTATGATCCTGAGCACAAAATTAGTTATTGCACTGAAGTTAGATAGTTTTTAACATAATAGGTGACCACTTTGACTTGGAGTAATATTAGAATAACTAACCAATCAAGTGACAATCTAACATCAACTTCAACATGATTTTTAGTCTACTTGCTAATTTTGTACTCAGGATCATGCAAATAACTTGTCCTCGATAATTGGTGGGACAGGGCCGCTTACCACTGATTTGATTTTTAATCAAATGTACTAAAAAATGTCCCCGTACTCTTAATATGCACTAAAACATAAACTTGTACACAAAATCCTATCTTGATGTTAATCAGACAATTTTTTGTTCGCTATTTCCTAGACTAATAGATTTATTGTTTATACCCTTACAGAGAATTAGTGTGGGCGAAAAGTTCAAACTCCTCAAAACAAACCCTAATCAACTTTAATTCCATTTTCAGGAAGGTGAGATATACCCCATTCTTATGACCTAATCGTATGAGAGGCGATGATAGGTTTTTAACTATTGGTAGCAATCCAGTTGCAAAGAAAACATTAATATAAATTAAATCTCCAAAATAAATAGCAATGTAAAGATTTATTAAGAACGTTAAATACTAATTGAAGATTTAATTAACACATCTGTAATATAGTTTAGTATTTATTAAAAATAGGGATTTTACAGCTGATTTTTAAAAATATATTAGAGAATGATAATTGAAAAGTATGTCAGTAGCAGACACATCTTACAGATGCATTTACACTGATAAGAACTGGGAGAGACCCCATCCAAAGAATCTATTTTACAACTGAAATAACCTTTTCAACTTGCCAGAATAAATGTAAGTTACAAGATAAGGTCAACAGGCTGCATCTCATATAGATATATCTAATCATACAAACTCTACTGTATCATTTGTCATGGATTGCATCATCAATCCAATATGTACTCTAAAAGGTTTCCTCCGTCATTAATAATAATAAAAAGAAAGGAGATCTTAGTAGGAAGACAATGGACAAGATAGAAGGATTTCATCCGTAAACTCAAGCAGTGGCTCCGTTATATCCAATACTGATATATAACTGTACATTTGATATGTGTCATTTATATTTCGTGGTTGATTTAGAAATTGCGATAAAAGCTATTAGTGACGATATTATACGTATTATACAATCGAGATAAATGTGATAGCAAATGTATTTAAGTTTAGTAAATGTATAATAAAACTATTTTATGTTCACAAATATGTGCACGAGGGAGAGAAGACGTGTCCCTTAAATGTAAAAAATGTCATAATTTTACCGATGTTGGCACGACTTTGGTAGTTAATAAATTTACTCTTTTGTAAAATTCTTTTTATCTTTCTAAGTATTCGGGAAGTAGGTCAAATTTAGGTTACAAGATTTTGAGACGTAAATCAAGTAAAGCAAGTTAAATTAAAGACCATATTAATTTTTAATTTGTTTGTTCAATAGTCGGTCAAAATCAATCTATTGTGGCTCTTTCCACCGTAAACGGTTCAATAATCCGTTCAATAATACTTTTTCAAATAATAATACGTTTTAAATTGTGCGGTATATGAGTAAGTTATGAAAATAAAGGTAAGATGGATAGATAGGGTTGGGCTACTTTCGATAAACTGTCCAAATATCATAAAAATAATATCTAGACTTTTGTAATATAGGTGTAAATAATTATATGTCCGTGCGTATGTGGTACAGAAACAAAGGGAAACAGAAGGTTGAAACTTATATGGGACCATCAATGGGCTAATTATGACCTACCACCCAAATTTCATTAAAATTGGACCTGTAGTTTTTAATATATGATCGTTCACCAAAATTGAGCGATATAAAATCAATCTGTATCTGAAATCTTTTTTGTTATGACAACAAAATAAAGGTACAAATTACACATAATATGTTGATTAATAAAACATACCTTTTCTTGATTATTTTAAGTGTGCAAGCAATAAAACAGGGACGTTGATTTTATTGAGACGAAATAATTTACAAAGTGTAGGTGTGTATCAAGGCAATGTGTGGGGCCCGTTTCTTATCTGATTGTGTCACTTCACGTTTTGTTTTTAATAAAAACCAATGAAAATACACGTGTAAAACTTACAGTTTTATGCATCCGTATCCGCATTTCTTTATTTATTGCTTTTAGCTTAATTTGAGATTCCAAGTCGACCATTGTTTATTCGTTTCACGTCCATATCTTTCTTCTTTTTCTTTAAACTGAATTAGTCATTATAAATAAAATAATTAAATATTCAGAAGGTGTTTTGTCTTTCCACCCTCTTTTGTCCTGGTGAGTTTCCAATTCTCTACTTTTATAGTTTTGTTAAATTACTTTTACACCGTGTTTGTTTTAAATGGTGAACAACTCGATTTTTAATATAATGAAGACATGTGTGTGTGTGTTGTTTACATTTTACGAGAGTGTTTATTTTCATTTAAGAGATTAAATTTATTTAACTACACATAGAACCTCAACTAGCAACAGGAGCATATAAAAATAAAAAGTAGCTTCTACCAAGACAATATATTCCAGAGTTGTTTTTAAATTTATTATAGCATAGAGTAGCCTTTCACCTGAACAACCATATGGTATTATTGTCTTTTCACCATACATACTGTGGATTATTCAAAAGTCATAGATGTTTTAATATTATTCGATGCATTATTTCTTTTTATCGAGTTATGGTATAAATTTGCAATGTTGTATTTAATTTTACATATCGTTTCTCTCCATCAACATATGGGCGTTTTGCAAACGCCCATATTTCAAAAACTATTTGTCTAATTTTGATAAATTCTATATTATTGTTAGCCCACTAATGATCCTTTATTAACTTTTATGCAATTTGCTTCCTATTTGTTATTAAAAGTCTAAATATTTTGTAATTCATCTCAATATCTTTATTTTATTCTATATATCCTTGTGACCATTAGTCCAGTGATAGTATGTAAAGAAACTATTTTCCATATAATTGGCAGTAACTCCTATGTAAGAGAACTGTACATGATACTGATGTTTTATGTCTCATTCAGACAGGCCAAGTTTTAAGCAATAAATCAAATCATGATGCAATAAACGAAATGTTTAAATATTAAAACGAAAAAAAATCTATCAAAAGTTAAGCATAAAGCATTATTAACCACGTTGCGATAGAAATAAAATTAGAACTGCAGGCTTATTTGACTTACCCTAAGTGGAATAATATATATTTTATAATGGCCCTAAGTATGAGCCCATGAAGTAAGACATGATCTATTCGAGCCTAAGCTGGGGGATATTGGAATGGACTTTAAATCATATGAGGATAACAAGGTGTCCGTCACAGGAACTAGAGAGAGAAGAAAGTAATAGAAATGTCTTCGTCAACCCTCTTCACAGTGAAATGAATAGTAATAAAAAACTTTATTTCAGTTGTTAAATTCTTTATATTTAAAAATAAATAATAAAAAAAATAGTACATGCTGGGTAAAAGTAATGAATATCAAGTAGTTAAAATCACATAGTTACGACCAAGTGTTAAAATAAATAAGTTGCCTTTACGGAGTTTTATAAGTTTAATTTGTACTTATTAAAATACAAAAGTTTGGTTTGGTTGTGCGAAACCAAACTTTTATCGTCGGTTTATCGTGAAAATGTAGGTAATTAAATGTATTTGTTAAAACAAACAAGTAAAATAAAATAAAGTTTTGAGTATGGTCTAAAAAAAAAACCTTCAACTTAAGAATGCTGTTCAATACATGCTAGAGTCTAGAGTAATTCCCGCTGCATTATAAACTAGAAAATTAGCTTGCGTCTTGGATTTTATTTTATTTTCTCCACGTCTCTATAATTTACGATGTTGTTTCGATCGGAGACTGCTTCTGGGTTTCTATTCGATAACTTTAAATCATTGGTTTCATTGGTATGTCTGTCTGTTTTTATCCGGACTTCCAATGAATTTTTATTCATCGAGATTGCGTAAAAAATGAAGGCAGTTAATTCCTATTTGGTGCAAGTCAATTCGATACCAACAGTTTTAATAAATCTAAACAAAATGTAGCCTAAAAGTCAAATATTATGAGATTATAGAACAGTCACAAAATATTTTATTAATCCTAATGAATTGTGAAGTTATAATATAAGTGACATGTGCTTAAGAGAGAAAAATAGTCTGCCAAAATCAGATGAGTTCAAAAGTACTCCTACTCAAAAGTAGATATATGTGAAAAACACAAACATACATTTAATTAGTGCTCTTTTATAGGAGAAAAACAAAAGGACTCAAAACAAAAGAAGGAGGGATAATTATATTCTACCATCCAAAGTTTATAAAAAAATTGACAATTATTTTTTAATATTGTTGGTTTGCAAAAAATTAATCGACAGACAGACAAAGGACCAAAAATATCAATTTTATAATTAAAAACTTTCTTCGTGTTTTTTACTAGTTAGTTACGTATCATCCTATATTGTCTAATAAGTATTTACAAAACCGAATCATACCGTGCAAATTGTTCCTTTTTTGTTGATTTAGCAGGGTATTAAAATTAGTATGTGAAACATCATCGAATACAATTAATATTTAGTTTGAAAAAAAAATCCTATTATAATTATTGTAATTATAATTAATTATTGGACATAAAAAAATATAAATAATATGAGATGAGACATAATTTGTTACTAATTCTCGTTAGAATCAGATTGTTTTAAAAAGAACTCGGTAGACCATAGTTTAAGTAATGCCAACCTTAATAAAATGTATTCATAAAAAAATGCATATAATGTTTAATTAACGTATGTTGATTAATAACAAAAAAAAATTAATAATAAAGTCAGATAATATTATGGCCTAAATAATAAATTAAGTTTAACAATCATTATTGATAACTGACATAATTTAATTTAACAAAAAAATGGTCCTTCACTCAAAAAATAAATTACATTCATAACCAAACTTTTCTTGAACTGCCAGAAAAGAATAGGGGTTGCCAGATAGGGTAGAAGGATTCAAACACTTATGCAGGTAATGCATTTTTAATTATTGTGAAATATATAGTTAGTTAGACGTGAGAGGTGAGTACTTAAAATATGGTTCAATTAATACAAATAAGGGTAGTTTGGAAGTTATGGGAATTTTTGAAGTAATATTTGTTTTCCACGGAAAAAGGGGTAGTTAGCTGAGCTACAACTATCCTGGATATAATATATTTATAAGGATTATAATTATGTACAAGTATTTAGGGGTATATTATAGAAGAGGGGTAAATAGGTACATACTTATAATGTGAGACTGTTTATAGTCAAAAATCTTTATGCAGCAAGAGCTCCATTAAGTTCTAATACATAGTTTAAAATAATAGGTACAATAACTTATTATTTGGAAGACATAAAACAATATTGTCAAGACATTCAAAGAAATTATTTGTTACTGTGTGTTAAAAATCAGAATTATAAAAAAAAAAAACTCCATAGTTTCTTGTGAAAAATATAAACTGCCCCAAAAATAATTTAATTTCACTTGATTGATAAAATTTTAGATTTAATTCCTAAATAATACACATTGAAATGTGCCTGAACAAGTAATTTTTGGTGTTATTAACACAGAGTTATTATAAAAGTACTTTACAGGTTATCTTTGACATTTGCTGTAAAAAGAATTTCTGGGCTTCAAATCCCAGTGAAAAACTTAGTAATCTAGTGATTACGAACAAAGATACAGAATTATTTAACTTAATTTCATAGATTTAAAACGAAGTCTCGAAAAAAGAGTCCTTTTGAATATGGAACACTTTTTTCTATTAATATATTTTTTGATTAACAACCAGTTTTATAAAAAACCACCATGTTGTTCTATTATCTTATTCTATTATTATCCATAAATTATAAATACTAACTTTCTTTCGTAATTTTACTTTTTTCTATCTAATTTAAAACAGTTAGCAAAAATCTTTGACTTGCCCTACTCCTGGTTTTCCTATAAAATATTCAACAAGTGTCTGCAATTAATTCAATTTACGATTCATAGATAAAAATCGAGGGTAAAACTTGTTTGTAAACCAGTTTTATTTGTATTCAAGTCTAATTGAATTGGTCGTAAGTTTAAGGAGAAATTTAAATATCAATTATTTTATCCCAATACTGCTCTAGATAACTAATGTAGGTACAGTAGAACCCCAGAAATCCGAACCCCGCAAATCCGAAAACCCCGATATTCCGAACAACTTTTGGGATTAAAAAAAAAAAAAAAAAATCGGAGTTAGTATATGCTGTAATTTAAAAAAAGAGTGTATTTATTCTGTGACATCTAAATTCGAATAATGATTGTTGATAACATACAGATTACATATAAGTGTTTCCTGTAGTTTCAGGTACCTAGGGGTGAAAACATTATTAATTTATTGAAGGTTTAAAAAATGTATTAAAAAACTCTTCTAACAAAAATTAAAAGATGTGAACTGTTCAGAAGATGTAAAACTGACTGCAGTATTGTGAGCAGATAATGGTTTTAAATGACCATAAAATTTTTCAGAGAACTGTTGTTTTAGTTAAGACATTACACACTTACGGGTTGGTAAAATTTCCCGGAATTGCGTTTAGCCGCGTCTACATGTTTCTTAAAACACTCTCCTATTCTCAATCGTATTTAATGCATTTCTAGAAATACTTTACCTTTATACTTGCCGCCCTACATTTCTATGGAACCGAGTACCGAAAAAGGTTTGTCAACGTTCTAACTTAACTTAATCATAATTATTCTAAATCTTTCTTTTAACAGAAATACTGGGTATTTCTCGTGCCGAAACGTAAGAATATACCTATAAACTATTCCAGCATCAATTTAATTGTTTTAATCGACAATAAAAACAGACCCGAACAATTCAGAAATCCGAACCGACCCTGGTCCCAATTAGTTCGGATTTCCGGGGTTCTACTGTATTTTATTTTTAGTTATTTGATCGACTAACCTAATTTTTGTTTAATGTGCAATTTAATTCGTTAAAATAAATAAATATCTTAATATCTGCCATGACATTGGATATATCAAACTATACTATTATTTCATATTAATTCTATTCATTTTTTTATTATTAAATAAGGAAAACCATTCAAAATATCCATTTAAATTTAAAATAAGCAGCGTACAGAAAAATCATTTTTATTCTACCCCTTAACAAAGTCCTTAAAACTTTCACATAAAAAAGTTTCAATTCAACAAGAAGTGTAAAATTTAACTATCGTGTTACTTGGAAAGAAATGTGTATTTTTAGAAACCTATATTGATAAAACTAGCAGTTTACAAAAACACTGACTGTGGTCAATTTTTAACAAAAAAAATTAAAATATTTTAAAGATATTTACTCAGGGGAAATCGTTTTAGCTTTATTTTATAGATTTTTTTTTACATAAAAATGAAGCTTAATGCAAAAATAAAGAAGTATATCCCTCAAATCCTGGCACTCTAAAAGTATTTATGATATATTTACTTTTTTCTTATATAATAATTCCCCGAGAAGTCTCAAATAATAATTATTGCAACATTTTTAACATCCGAGAAGGCCCTCATTATATTTTAGGGAGAGCTTTCCTCATTTTTAATATATTTCCTCAAGCCTTACACAAATCTCATTTTGATGCAAAAAATTAATGATGTGGTTTTTAATTAATTATTATTTTCTAAATTAATGTCAGTATGGAATTGTAGAAGATACAAATTAATTTATTGTATTTGTTTATATGCTGTCAACTTAAAATGATATAAATTTAAATTAACATCTTGTCTTGTGTAATGAGTAAAAATGCAGTGTTCATTTATTATAAGATATATAACCTATTAGAGCCTATAATACACGGACCTCAACAGGAATAACTGCATCATTTTTAGGGTTTCGAGGGGTACATCCTAGAAACCCTTATGTTTTTGATAGTTCGTCCGTCTCTCCGTCGCGTCTTGGTTCATTATCTCCTATTATTTGGTTCTTATTGAAGGTTACTGCATAATAGCAAGCGCCATCACTGTATTCTTTATCACAATAAAATGCTCTAGTTTCGAGTATACAAAAATAAACTGCCAGTTTCATGCGCGTGAACGCTTTGACGGATAATATTGTCCAACGAACTCGTCCCGAGCATTGGTAAAATGAATATGTCTACCAAATTTCATCAAAATCGGTCGACATTTACTCAAGTTATCGTCGGACGTTTCATAATTCGGGAACACAGACCGACAGACAGACAGACACGAGACCAAAAATGTTCCCTTAATGTCTGAAACGGATTTCTGTCTTGGAATTTTTAAAATCGGAAACATAAAAGTTCTCAAAAGTGAACACAATGCTTCTGTTACCTTCGGTAAGCTCGGAAGCAAAATCGGTCCAATAAATCGAACAAAGCTTTGCCATATAGATATGATACTATATTTAAATTACACTAGGCATCGCGTGGCTCTATCATTGAAGCGAGCGTATAGTAATAGTAATAAATGTGTATTGAATATTGAAAAAATAGATAATCATGCATCATGATGAGTTGATAGATAATGGGTATAGTAGTAGATCAGCGGCTAGTAGTAAGGGAAGGGAACCACCCCGCATTCTTACTACTCCTCTAAAAACTCTAACCGCACCTCTCCTTTTCAATTATTATAAAATGTATCACTTCATAACTCAAATGAAATTTTACATGCCGGTTTAAATTGTGCCTTTAATTGACGATGCATATGAAGTTTTATTAAAATCGTTACGTTAGAACGTAAGATATCGGTAAAAAGGTTGTTTTCTCTATTTTAAACGTTTAGGTCCGCTTTAATAGTTTTAGCAATCTTTATTAAATCATAGCGGTGTCGTTGTTGGTTTTACTAAAAAATGTTATATGTAAAAAATGTTCGTCTCATCGAATAGTTGATGCTAGAATTTTTTCCCGTCCTGAAATTCCAATTTTAAATTTCAAGCTCACGTTTACGCGAGCATTGCGCGCGAACTCTTGGACGGATCACGCTGTCCAACGAACTTAGCCTGAGTATTAGTAAGAGGAACATGTATACTAAATTTCAACTAAATCGGTCGATTTTTATTCAAGTTATCGTCGGACACGTAAACGTTACGGACAGACAGACAGACAGACAGACAAACAGACAGACAAACAGATAGACAAGATGCATATTTCGTTGAATGTAAGAAGCTCGCTTACGCTCGCTTCAATAAAGTTTCCTTAAACATGTAAAATAAGAGTTCAACTGGTAGATGTTTACTTTTTTGATCGATTTTCAACTAAGTCAGATATTATCAATATTTCGGAAGCTATATTTTCTATATTTAGGAAAACGACGTATAGTTGGATTCTTATATTCGTATTAAAATGGAATACATCGAAATTAACCCAATAGTTTAGGCTTCTCGCATCAATACATATTTACTACAGACGACAGACATTTTTTAAAAACATTTTTTTTTTTTTTTGGAATCAGGGGTCTAGAAAACGTGTAAATCCATCAATATCTCAAAATCAAATTTTCACGCTATCACAACACTTTCTCTGTATATAGATACAAGAAATTTTAAAAAAAAGAATAATAAATAGATAAGTAAAACTTGGTTTTTGTCTAAAAAAAAAAGCTACTATTATATCGGTTATTCGCACGGACTACACCTTGCATCCTACTAATAGAAGTTACTCACTTACTTTTGTCCCACTTGTTGAGGTTTGAGAGTAAAATAAATTAACAAGTTGGCCACAAATTCGTATGAAAAAAACGACAGCAGAAAAGTATAATTCAACTAGACTAGGGTAGCTAACTCAACCATGAAACTTTTATGGTAGGTGTTGACAGGTGGTGAACCTTAAGAACTCTTCCCCTGAAACGATATTAAGAACAAACAGGACAATAGAGACTTTTAACCCTAATAGTAATTATAACAAATAGAATCCACGTGGCCTTTATTGTTCTTTTAACCTAGTATTGGATGCTATACCCTTTTAATCATTTAACTAATCAAAATAATAATGAATAACTTTTTTGATGGCTTCTTCTAACGCGAGTATTTCAAGCATAAGTCATAGAAAGGCGGGGGAGTGTGCGTTTTGCATTTTCTTATCTCAAACAGATATAAGAAAAAACTATTAATATAAAATATAAATAATTTAATTTTTTTAAAATATATTTTTAAGTAATATTAGAAAAAAATTCAAAAAACGTTTCAGAAATATAATAAAAATAATGTTTAATTATAAATAAAAATACACATAACAATATTTAATCAAATATACATAGTTTTTAATGTATTATATATTTTTAAGTAGTATTAGAAATATAAACGTTAAAAGATATAAACGAAAAATTTCGATAAAGGTTTCGGCAATATTTACTTTAAAAAAAAGTATTTTAAATTAACTCTTTACAAATACTAATAAAACCTTGTAAATAGCTTTTTTGGTATATAAATATATTTTCTAAAGTAATGGTGGATAAAGAATAAATTCTCAAAATATAAAAATAAGTCTAAGGTAAAGAAAGCTGCAGAATGGGAACTTTAAAAAAATACTCTGCCAATTAATGTGGCACATAGCTTCCTCGCAAAGAAAAGACCAAATTAAGAAAAAAATACCTCGATAAAAATAATCAAAAAGTTGGAACGGCGCGGCGCGGCACTGACCCAGTAAATATTTAATAAAGTTGCAGAAGTTTAAACATTTGCTGTAGAAACAAAGCCTCCAACAAGCACCAATACTTTATTTTATAAAAAAATATAAAACTGTAACCAAATCGTAGAAACCGCTGTATACCTAAACAGGTTTTTTTTATCCCCCCCCCC
>KZ651241.1:219812-230251 GCA_001010745.2 Gerris buenoi
AAAAAAAAAAAAAAAAAAAAAAAAAAAAAAAAAAAAAAAAAAAAAAAAAAAAAATTGAAGTATTTTGTGAAAGGAAAGTTCTGTAAATAAAGAACCGAAATAAAAAATGCAAAGGCCTCAGAGTTCACTGCTTGAATCAAAAGAATCCAATCCAAATTAACTAGCATTGGACTTGAATATAAAGAAGAATCTCCCATCACATTAATTCATAACTGAATGAACAATGAAGTCTAGTCACAAAGCAAGAACAGAGGCTGAATTAAACTTCAATCCGATCTGTATGTTTCAATTAGTCGAATAATATTTCAATTTTCAATTGCATTGATATATCGACCAATCATAATCCAGGAATGGACTTATTAATTAATTTATTTTTCGCCAAACATGATACAAGGTTATTTGGAATTTTCGGACTAGAAAGATCAACGACCTTTTTAATTAAAGTATCCGGAGAACAGTGGCGGTGCTTAGTCAAAGGCAAGCTGATATTGTGTTTCTTTTTAATCCATTCGATCGCCATCTTGTATTAAGATGGCTGAGTGGCGAAAATCTTTTAGGATGCTCTCGTGAGACAAGAGGAGTGTCTTGTAGGAGCTAATTAAGGAGGCATACCGGGCTAGGAGTCGAGTATTTCAGTTGCCTTGTTAGTCCCGTGGCTATGGTCGCCAGATCACGCTAAGTAAGGTCCTTCAACTCGTGCTTAAGATTCGCCTCTTCCTTTTAAATGAGAGGGCGAATCTTACAAAACCTATTGTGTCGCCTTTTCATCGCCTTATGATTGATTCTTTAAAGACTTTGAATGAGATCTAATAAGCTTTCTTTATTAATTAGATCGCTTACAAACTGCATTACAAACTACCACGACTACATCAATTAATGATAAGAATGAAGGATGACGGTTATAATTAAGTTAAAGGATATTTCGACGTGGTAATAGTTAACGTACTGATTTTGATAAGGATAAATGTAGCATGAACACCTCACAAAAAATTCACAATTTTGCAGAACTATGATCTAAATAATGATAAAAATACATACTTTCAAATGATAAAGTATAATGATCGATCCATAAATTATGAACGAATAACATTTTTTTCGCAATAATAAAAGGAAATAAAATCATCCTAAAATGCATACAACTTGATAATTATTCTAATAAATATAAACTTATAATTATTATAATAAATATATAATCCATGATCAAAGAGGACTAACATCAGAACAATAATATTTGTAAAATAGAATTATTAAGTACAGGATTATACATAAATTATTATGAATTTAAATTAGTCAATAAAGATAGATTTAATATTAAAAAATATGTTACATTTTTTAAAAGACATAATCACAAAAAAACAGATGTACTTACACTACACACACATACATACTACCTACCTATATATAGGTAGCATAAACCTGTAAAAATAAATGTAGGCACTTAACGCATGTAAAAAAAAAAATGCTTTGAAATATGTATGTTAAACTTTATGAAAAATGTTTTAGCAAAAAAGGAAAGTTAAACCTTTTACTTCTAGCACTCTAGGAAAAATACATTGTGAAAATTCTATTTTATATATATATATATTATATATTTGTGTGAGTTTGGATGAAGCGAAATCTATAAATATTAGGTCTACCTTTATTTTTTATAAAAGTGAAGACAAATATTTTTTTTAAAAAATATCTCTTGTTGTGGCCTGTGGTAGAGATACAAAGCATGAGAAAGAGACTTACATTACAACCTTAGGGAAATCGCATTGAAAAACTTTCCTTTAAAATAAATAAATTCGCTTTTCGTCCTTTTATATTTTTTTAACAACATTTTTTGGTTTTATATACAGATTAAGTTTAAAACAAAAACATTGTAGATACATAAATTATATTTACTGGCTTGAGAAAATGTTAAAAATAATCAATATACATATAAATTATTATACTAAATTATATTATTTGGTGGAAAAAAAATTATAGTTAGAAATAAATCTCTTTCAAGAATATCTAAATTACATCTAAATTAGAAATTCTTAAATGAAAGAAAATTTAATTCTTAAAATCTAACCTCAGTATAGCCTAATTCTAAGAAAAAAAAAACCTAATAGGGAAAATTTAAAAGTACTTAAAACGATAAAAACTAAGATGAAAATATGTTAAAAAAGTTTATTCCAGTTAGTTTCCAAGTACTCCAACTGCTCTACCCTAGTTTTGTCTTAATTAGTAATTTAGTTTCCGTTTTACAGTTATGGAATTAATCATTTTTTAAAGATTTGAGATAATATTAGGTAATTCACATCCTAGTAAAATTTCACGCAATTTTTTACACACCTAATAGATAGTTTATCTTTGTTTAGACAAAAGAAAGCAACATAGTACATGGTATATATTAAATTAACAATGCATTCTGATGATATCTATCAGATGTAGCTAATTCTAGCTTTACAGTTTCAATTAAGCAGTATATAAAATGCATTTTTAATTTATAACTGTAACTTATACAAAGTTTCACAGCAATCAAAACATATAAATTCACATCCTACTTATATTTATCACGAATTTTATAATTATGTTAGATCTCCATTCCAAGTTTTTTAAGATAATTAAAAAACTATTCTTTGTGCTCATTAGACATAAAACATTAATTATATTTTCATTTTTTTTAAAGGATTTTAGTTATTCTTTGAGCTTAATAATTACATTTATAATTAATTAGGGTGTTTCCCGCCGAGAAAAAAAAAACATTTAGAATAGTAGAAATTAAATTTAAAAAGATTGTAAAAAAGTGCATAGGAAGAAATATATTAATTTTCACCTGAAAAAAAAAACAATGGATCCTAAAAATGGGTGTTCTAATTTTTTGATATGCCGTAATAATTAAAAAATGTAAAAGTAACATTCTGCAGCTTAGTTTAAATAGTTTTAATAACTTTTAAGCGGAACTTTATATGTAAAGGTAAATTCTCATCTTAAGATACCATTTAAATAATGTTATTTTATATTTCATTTTCCCTATATTGGATTATTTGTTTCGGAAAAAGTAGGCTCTGAAAAAAATTCCTTACCTTGTATGTCTTCAAGGTGAAAAAATAAGATACATTTCTGTTATAGTAAAACTTCATTTGTTTTCAATTTGATATTTATTTATTTATTTTTTTATTTTGTATTATAATAATGTAAACCCTAATTGGATATGAAGCCTAAATTTTAAAAAAATGAACTATAAGATTCTATAAAATTGATATACATATAATATGTTAAGAGATATCAAAATTATCGGCAAAATTAAGGAATATCTAACCTATCATGAAAACCATTTTAATATCGCCGTCATATTGAAAAAAGTACATTTCTACCTTATGATCACAGTACATTCCTACGAGATAGTCAACCGGTAAATATATCCCATTATGCATTTAATTTAATTTATTGCTACAGCAGTAAAAATATTAAAATAAAATATGCTATTTTCTATTTCTATAATTTCTACTGTAAGTCCTAATGTAGATTTTTAATAGTTAGCCTCATGTTACATGAATATTTTTATTGTGCAATTAGAATATAACGTATGGACAATTTTGAAGGCGTATTCCATATTCGGTTAGTATATCTATATATATTATTAAGCGAATGCTTATTACTTATACATACGACATTCGAGATTTGTTCAGTTTACAGCGTTTATAAGTATAGAGTCACAGAGAGGTATGAATTATAATTTATATTCAATAAATCCACTATAATCATTTTATTGAGTAAGACTATATTATAAAACATGTAATGAATGTTTTTAATAAAAAAGAAAATACTATATGATTTATTTCTCTAGCTATTAAATAATAATTAATAATACTTATGTAAATTAGAAGAATAGTTGTAAAAACAACTGTTTTCAATCAGTTTATGACAGAGTAAGACAACCTTGTAATTTTTAAATTATTATTGTATCTAACTGTTAACTTTGATTATATGTTTTAGTATTGTAAATGCTTTGTTTATACTACTTAATGAAGTTAATTTATTTCTGCTAGATTAAATTTATGCCTACCATGCATATGCACATAAGTATATATTTTCGTGAGAATCTACAATTTTATTAATTTCTCATTCTGATAAAAATGTAATACATATTTGTATCATGTGTAAAAAATAAAATGCAAATCTTGAAATTATCAGAAAAATCTAGGATGTAATTTTTCTAATATCTTTTCTAAACAGCAGTGGTAAAAAAATGGTGTGTGAAAAAGTTGACCAATAAAGAAATTCATTTGATTTGATTTTTGTACATGTATAAATATATATGAAATATTTTCTCTAAATCCTGGGATAATTCTCAAGCCATGCTAGTGTTTTTAAAGCCGTTAGAGTGCTGTTTTAAACAGACTACTATGTAGTTTCATTTTGTTCATTGTTTTAGAAAATCACGAGGTAAAGAAATTATAAAAACCTAAAAGAACAGTGAACTTTGATTAATGAAAAATAAGTTGAAGTAAATAAAGGGAAGTTTGATAGTTGATTCGCAAGCTTTTTTTGCAAACTATTAACAGCTAGAATTATCTTTATCTCTATAACCCTGGGAAATTATAAGAAAAGCCTAGTAATTGTTTATATACACACAGGGTGACCCACGATAAAATTTCATAAAAAAAAACTGGTGTATTCTAAGGATCAAATGCTATGTCGATGAAATTTCAGAGCTACTCTTAATTGAGGGGTGTTAGAATTGTGGCGACTTCAGAAAAAACTTTTGTTTTTCATAAGCTTTTGAATGGTATAATTAAAGTTTCAGATAAACGGACAAGTTTTTGAATTTTGGTGGATGCGTGAAATAATTCGGACAGGATCTCAACCAATTCCTGTAAAAATGCAAAAATAGTGTCCCCGAACGAAACCACAACACTGGTGGATTGTGGAGTTCGTATGGAAAATTTGACGCTGAAAAAAAAAACAGTTCCTATAAAAATGTATACAAAAGGCTTCGTTTACGAGATATTCACCAAAAAAACATTAAAAACCACCATTTTTGGAAGTTTATCCTTAAAATTCTCGAATATTACTCTTCTTCCCATAAAACACTTGAAGCAAATCTTGTAAAGAATATAATTTTTCGTTGAATGATACCCTTTCCCAGCTCTGTGCAACAAACCCCTGATTTTCAGCAAAATTTTAAAGTTCGATACGTTCCTGTTATTTTATTAGTCAATTCATTAAGATGATCTCCATCAACGCTCTAATAATTCTCTTCATGATTACAGAGCTGGGAAGGGTATCATTTAACGAAAAATTATATTCTTCTCTATAATATGACTTCTCTATTATATTATATAAAATATTTTTCTAGGCTCTAATTGATGATTAATTATTTTTATGGTTTAAACCTTTCAACTTTCCCTCAGTCAAAAGTTTTGTTTTTGTTGTTTTTTTTTTACAAAATCTCCGTTCAAAACACATGAAGCCTTTAACAACTGGACTAGACAGCTCAAACCTCCATGTTAACTCAATTTATTTAGGATTTGAAATTATTTTTCAATTATTGACTTAAATTGATTAATACTAATGTTATTAAATATCCCTGGCTTACAACATCTAAATATAGTTTAGGTGTGAACATCCTTTTCCATAAAAAAAAGGAAATTGTTACCCGTGCCAAATAGAGTAGCATATGCTGTTGGATATATTTCTATTTTCGGTATTACACTAGATTCCAATTTAAAAAAAGAAAAAGGGAATACTTTTATATTTTTTATGAAACATCACTATGTTCGTTCGCACAAGACATTTCAATATCTTAATTAGAATATAATAAGAGAGAGACGAGTAAATCTTATACATAAATCAATACAATATTTTCTTCCGATTCAAGTATCTGACAAATTAACAATGCTTAGTTTGTAAAAGGAAAGAGAGAAGGTGTGGTTTTCTCACGTGCGGAGAGGTGGCTAGGATCAGATAATAGGGAAATTAGTGAGTGCCTATGTTCAAGGGATTTAGTTAGGGTAGGAAGGGGCAGAGACAGGAAGGGCCCTGTAATCAGATTACGAATGACGGTGTAGGGACCCTATCTATAAACTAACTAGAAGAAGCAAGGGTGCCATATCTGTTAAGTTTGTCCCGTTCAGAGATATGTTATGAAAAAATAATATCTGATACATAATAAAAAAGAACGGATAGAGGGTGGTCCCTCGGGGAACACCACTTAATAAAAACTTGTAACCTCACACCGCTTTCTCCGTCCAAACCCAAAAATATTATAATAAGGTACCTAGGGAGTAAGTGAAGGCCTCTTCTCACCCTTCCTTATATACAGTGTACTTCAAAAGAAGGGAAGTGCCCTTTCCGGTACCCTTATCCAATCCTACTTGACAAAAATCACAAAATAGTACATTGAGAGTTTAAACAATGATCTGATGTATAGGGTATGGTGTTTTATATAACGGAGTGCTTTATTCAATAGAGATAAGGGGGCGTACATAATATTCTATTTTTAAAGGTACCTGCAACCTATAACGCTGCTAGATTCTCAAGGTTCAACATAGAGGTACAAGTGTATTTTTTATTTTATTTTTACTATTGAAAGAGTTAAATTACAACCAACTGCGAACTTGGAACAGCTGATAATGATTTTTATTTTGTTTACAACCCTTATTTGTCAGTAGCCCAGGGTTTAAATATACAAATTTCAGTTATGAATGTCACTTTTAGTATAAACCATAACCAAACAAAAGATATGTAAAAATTCCAGTGTTAAATGTAACCATTGAGTTTATCCATGTAAAAAATTAGACAATGAGCTGTTAATTCGATCAAGAAACGTGGAAATAATTAATCAAGTATAAAGTATGATAGACTAAATAGATAAATAGAGAGATGAAGCTGGAATTTTGATGCTGAATAGTTGTGTGTATGGAAGAGATTAGAATTAAAAACATTTTAATAATAGTAATTATAACTAGCCCAAAGGAAAGTAGCGTGTATTAAGAATGAGCAGGTACTGTATAAATTGTAAATAAGGATGGCAGAAAATCTAAATAATCAAACTCTCAAAGGGTTAGCTAGTGCCCCTAAATTTTACTGGCTCAAACAATTCCTAATTACCTAAACTGCTAAATAAATATTATAATGTCCAACCTTTGGATGATACTTAATGTCTAATACAGTATAATATAAGAATAAACGACTCTTAAACAGTTTAAGTAAATTCTTATTTCAAACAAACTTCCAGGAATTCGGCGATCGTCAGCCGATGATTCATAGTCACAAGAGTCCAAATTTGTCTCTATGGTGAATTACTTGTTTTTACCTTTTACTTGTACACCTATTATATTATAGCCCCCGTAGTTTTGTCATAACGGCTTCCTCAATTGAGTCTTATCTAACTAAATTAATAAGTAAATCATACTTCGCTAAATCTATTATATTAATTGTTAACAAATCACACTTAATCAATTCCAATAAAAAAAATTAGATAATTTGTCTATTACTGGTAGAGGTATAACAGAACTTTAAATGGTAAAGCAATGTTATTTTCAGGCCTTTGAACTCAGTAACAATGAATTAATCCATTGATTCCTACAAATCAATGAGAAAAGAGATTCATTTAAATCGCTAGTCTAAAATCTGTTCTTCTCCTTGACAACTTCATTGGACCGACAATCTTAAAGAAAATAAAGAAAAGACATAAATTGTCACCTTAAAAAAAAGAACTTTTTCCAACCCTAAAATTGATACGGTTTTTATTTAAATGAACTCTTCACTAAATAAATCGTCCTTGAATGAACTGCAATAAATTCATGACTTAATAAAAAAGAAAAGTACAATTTACCATCGCTTTTTGCTTTTCGTGCACTAGTAAAAAAAGAACAAAAAAAAACTGTAAATTATTCATTTTAAATTATACCAACAAAATTATAAAAAAAATAAGTGTTCAAGTCGTGAATCGAAACAGACAAATTATCGATAGTCTTAATCTATAAAGGAAACAATTTTCTAAGAGATGTAGACAAAAAGAAAAAAAGGTTTAATCTCTCTTAACCATTTAAGGCAATGCCATAAATGAATCGATTTTAATTATCGATAAGAAAGAAATATTTTTATTATTTAATATATCTCCTATTTCCCTAAAAGTATATTTTTTTTCAATACGTACACATTATTAAATGTCTAAGATTTTCAAGGTAATTGATGATCAGCTTAAAGGATTTTTCTTCCTTGTTTTGTGAATCTTTTAAAAGCTGTTATTTTCATTATCAGTTCTCAAGGATCTCGTTAGAATTCTTCGTTTCTTTTGTAGACTTAAATAAAAAAAAAAGTCCAGAAAGTCAATGGCGTAATGCAGGCCACTGTAAAGGTTCGTAACATCTTTATCCTCTTCGTAACATGATGAAAAAAACATCTTAGTTTTATCCAGATTCTCCATCTTATTGTTTTCAAAGGTGTTGAAGACCAAACTATGTTTTTTCTTCTGAGGTTGGATTTTTAAGATTAACACCTTAAGATAAATGCTTAAGACATTTTATGTTGGTTTCTTTGCTATTTTATTACCATTGAACGATGTTTCTTTTGTGATTTTTTTATTTATTTATTTAAAAACACTATTTTTCAGTAATAATTTACATAACCTTTTCAGTTTGCAATTTTTCTTTGCTCCTCGTTCTTTTTACAACAACAAGTTGGGTTGTAAGATTGTTGTGGCTAGAGGTAATGCGTTTTTGTGGTAATCAGTAGATCAGTACCTTACATTATTCTGGAAAGATTTAAATACTAGATATGCTCAGAAACAAAAGGTAGCAATACATTTCAAATTTCTCGAATAATGTATAAAAATAGGAATTTCAAATAAATTATTTTTTACGATTACGCTCACACAGATTTGTGGTTATTGCGTCATACCACCACTAATTAAAATACAGCTTTCTCTACAAGCCAACTCTCAGTCACACATTAGGTGTTGATTGCGCCCGAAATCACAAGTTTCAATATATGTATCAGTAATATAAGTATAACGTATAACAAACATTGTATAGTTATAATTATAAAAATTACAATCTTCGAATATTTTCCCCACCACTCACAGATCTTTGTGACATTATGTATTACAAGAAATAGAAGCGCTTATTTAACTCGCCCATTGTAACGCAACTTTTTCATAAAAAGTGGCTGTATAGCACTTCAATATTTAGAAAAAAGAATAACAGTTTTTATGTAGTGTGACTGGGGAGGAACCCTATTAAAATCGAATCGGACCAATGTTCAAAGAGAATATCTATTTTACTTATTTTAAACATCGCTACCTATTCCCAGAATATTAGGGATCATTTGGAATATCACCCTGTATAACAGCTATAGTTCCTGGTAATTACATTATTTCAACAAATATATGCCAAATAAACTAGGTGTACAATGCTTGTAATATTGAGCTGAGCGTGCATTTTAATCATATTTATTAATTTATTTTCCATTTTTTTCTATTTTACCAATAAAATTACTCCTTATAAATGAAAATGTGACAAAAGTTAACATAACAACAATAACTGTACTCTTAAAGAGCTTTCTAACGACATGCATCTTAAAGGGCATATACTATTTTAACTTTTGTACCCCGTACCCCCGTGAACCAATTTGGACTATTCCAGATATATACATTCCTGTAGTTGATCCCTATGACCGTGCCGAATTTTGTGCGGATCGGCTCAGCCGTTCAGAAGAAAACTTTTGTACTTCGTACCCCGTACCTCTGTGTACCGATTTGGACCATTTCAGATTTATACCTTCCTGTGGTTGGTTACTATGACCGTGCCGAATTTGGTACGGATCAGTTCAGCCATTCAGAAGGAGTATGCATCGGAAAAAATGCAAAGTGTAGTATAAGAGCTTCGCTTCGCTCAGCTCAATAATAAAACAAAAGCAACTTGTTAGTGAAACGATTGTGTTAAAACGAAAAACTGGTTAAAGGTTGACATATCCTCATTACTCAAATACAGACAGGATTCGATTTTCAAAAAGGGATAAAAAAAGGTCTTTGGATTTTTTGAAACATGGGAAGCATCTGTCAATACAAGAAATTTTCCTCTATGAATTTTTATTTTTGAATAAATGATCCATCGCTTATTGCACGCTTTGGTCCATATAAAGTTAAAATTTTGGTGGTATCGAAATACTATAGCCATTACTAATAACAATAACTATATGTCAGATTTTTAAAGGTGAGATGTTAAAATAGACCTATGTGATGTTATCCATTACCTTCTTCAAATTTAATAAGGAAGACAAACTATTTTTCATTTTATCTAAGATAAATCAGTCATGTTAGGTAACACTCTGTGTAAGATATTATACATATATACACTACATAACTCTTTTTTACGGTTGTTACACAAAAATACTATATTCTTTTATTTCTTAAAAAAATATATATATTAAATAAAATTAAAAAAAAAAAAAAAAATTAA
>KZ651241.1:236765-252596 GCA_001010745.2 Gerris buenoi
AAAAAATGGACTTGGTCCACTTTAGCACTGACCCCCTCATATAGGGAAGCATTAAATAAACCAGTATAACATATTTACAAAACGATCACAGTTTCATGGTTCAGGTCCAAGTATCGTTATTGCAACCACTTAACCTTAAATGAACACACAAATTGGTAATAGCGGAGCAAATCATCCTCTCTGTCAAAACTGAGATTAAAATTACAAAACAAGTCGATAACTGAATACTAAAAAGTTATAATCACGCTTCAAATGCCTTGGCCATGTAGAAAAATAAGATAAAATTTACTTACTGGTATAGTTTCTTAAAATCCTTTATAAGGACGTGGCAGTCCCCATGTATTATATTATATTGTCTGATTTTATCTTGGGTTGAAGTTTAATAGTAACTGTGTACTAAAATGTATATGATATGTATATCATGTAAAATGTATATTGGCTTTTCAGATTATATATTTTACTATGTTCGAACTTTTGACCGTAAACCTTTAAGGGATGAATTAAGGAAATCTTCTTCCGTGTTATTATTAAGTTGACACTATTATATAAATAACAACTTGATTTAAAAAAAAATAAATCAAGCTCTTAAAAAATCACTTTTTTTGATTTTAGACTATGATTTAAAGTAACCATTAAGTTAAAATATCTCCAAGCTTTTTAAACAAAACTTCACACTGCGCGTAAAATAACAATCCGTAATTAATAATAATAATCCGTTTAATTTATCCGTATTTTTAGCGTAATTATTAATAATTATATGTAACTATGACGGACCTTGAATTTGATAGTCATAGATAATTAAAAAGTCTGGAAATTGTTAAAATTAAATAATCTGTTTTGTAATGAGAATAAATGCGTCCATCACCGTCGAAAAGTAACGATAGACTAAATCCTAAGTATGTATGTAGTTTAGATTTAAAAAAAAAAAAAAAAAAAAAAAAAAAAAACCTTTTTCACATTTTAAAACATTTCTCCCCTCTTTTTAAACTTCCATGTTTAGTTTTAACACTACCAAAACAAAATTCTAAGAAACTATGTATAAATTAATTAGGTAGATTGCGTGTGAGGAACTAGAAGAGTGTCGATTTAAAAATGGCAGTTTCTTAGTAAATAAAGAGGGGTACAGGAAGTAACAATTCAACAGTTAAAAAAACAAGATAACATACTTTTTTCCAAGAATTAAATCTTTCAAACTAGAAAGATTCTAATTTATTTTCCAACGATCACGTTAAAAACTCCATAATAAAAATCAGTATAGCTTTGTCCTTTTTTAGTGAAATTGCGGAAGCAAAAGCTCAAATTAATTACTGTGAAAACAGTTCTTTAAGGTAAGGGACGCGAATGAGAAAAAAATAAATTGTAAAACATACAAACAAAACAGAATAAGTAAAGAAAGGTATCTCATGATTTATTATGGTATTGTCTCGCTATTCAAATAATTAATTGTATAGATCTTTATTTTATATTATTAATATTTATTTTTAATAAGATATATGTTATTACGATATGTATTCAGCTTTTCATATATAATAAATAAAAATAATAATTAAGTTAAGTCCTTAACGTATAAAATATGAAAGGATTAAATTAATTTTTCATCATAAAAAATGGTCATAAAAGTTTAAAATTTACGACGTCGTAAAAAATAGTATAACAATAATAATAAAAAAAAATATGTGAAGAAAAATGTTTGAATTATTTCTTCTCTTTTTATGGTAGTTACTATATCTATATTTTTTTTAACACCTCTACGGATTTGAGAAAAAAAATGAAAATAATGGTACAAATTAAGTTTATTACTTTTGGCAGATTGGATCACAAAAAAGAAGGGTTTTGTCACGGGGATTTGGAGAAATTTAGTGTGAAAACGTTTTGCTAAGGGGTGAAGTTCTGAAGAGCAGCTTGCGCACGTGGACAAGGGGTTGCGCAGTTTAACACGGGCAAGGGCGCACGAGGTCCTCTAATACAATTAGGCAAGGGTGCATAAAGTTTTGGACTAGATGAGTACAGAGGGTGAACTGCACAAGGGGACGTGGACTATTGTTCAATTTGAAGTTTGAACCATTCAGTACCCATAATGTTTCCAACTTTACGATGACATTTTAAATACAAACTCAATGAACTGTAAATTAAGGGGGAAAAAGAAGGGTATTTTTGTAGAAATAAAAAGTAAGTTTTGTTGTGGGCGGTATGTGGGGGGGATTGGAAAACAAACAGAGAAACGAACAAAACATACGCCGAAAGAGAAAAGCATAATAGAGAGAAGGATTTTTGTGGGTAAAACAGACTGGTGACGGCCTGCATCAGATGGGATTGCGGTTAAACAAAAAAAAATCGCTTTAATATAAAACAATAGAATGATCAAAATTAATTTCCGTTTTCTTTTTTATTAATCCTGACATGAAGGAATGTGACTGCGTTCCGCCTGTAAATATATCTCAGCTGGATCAGCTTTATGCTCTACATCGAGGGTTCTTTATTTAGTGGCCCCTGACAGCATCTACTCCATGACATGATTTTGTCAGGGGGCAATAATAGTATATTACGCGTCTAGTGCGGAAAGTAGCATTTTGCATGCGAGTGTGGAGTTTGCACCTGAGTGCGACAGCGAAGCGTAGTAATACTACACGAGCAATGCAATATGCCGTTTTCGCAGGAGTTGCGTACCCTTCTTTATCTACGATTGTTGGATTTTAATAATAGAGAAAAAAAAAAACAATCTGTATGTAAGTTCGTATATTTCTCTTTAAATAAAGATGACATTAATTTATTAGTTGTATTTTGTGCCGGATTCATTATTTTGGGAGGCGTATTTATTCTCCTCATTTTCCTCATAATCACTTAAATCACTCATTGTTTTTCACTAAAATCTCGATATAAACAGTTACTTTAATTAAACAAACAGCAAATTATATTTGTTAAATGTAAAAAAAAAAACTCGCTAAGCGTGCGTAAAGATGAAGAACTTCTCTTATTTACCACCCTAGGGCGGTAAAGAAGAGGAGCTCTCCAGATTTATGAGACGCGCATGCGCAATGAATACAAGTACGTAAAGAATCAGTTTTTACGCATCTAAACAGAGGTACAATGATTATATTTCGTATCAATCGTAGATAAAAGCTTTAATATGTATGTATATTATTTTTCTTAGTGTATATTTTTATTGAGAATCAATTTGCCTTTGTTAAGAGGACTGTATCAGGTATTTTGTACATGTTTACTAGCATTGTACTTTAGAATGCATAACTTGATATATATGTACTACGTTCACACATCGTTTTGGAAACGGTTTTGAAAACGATCCGCTAGTTCAAAACGCTGTATGAACGGAGATCGACGGATCGTATCGGTTTAGATCCGCTCCACCAAAAATACGTGATCGGATCGGGGAATCGAAATTCAAAACGCTCGTGTGAACAGGTTTGTGGAGCGGATCGAGATATCAGGTTATTTTACTCTTTTCCACTTTTCAAGTTCTATACTTTCGTGAGCTTCCGTTTCTTTTTTTAAACTGCAAAAACGTTATTAGACTAAAGTTAAAACTATAAAGAACCTGTAAAAACTTGTAAATAAAAATGTAAAAATACGCCGACTTATTAGGTAACAAGAAAGAAGGTTTTACTCGTGACGTCACCGTTATGAAGTATCGAAATAGTATATTATGTTACTAGGCTGTGAAGTGAGTTTTTTCTTTACCGCGGCAATTACATTTACTGTCGAGTGAAGCGAGACAGGAAATATTGCCAAGGTAAAGAAAAAACACTTCACAGTCGTGTAGCATATGCTATTTTTTCCGAGGTAGCAGACATTAAAAAACATTAAATATTAATCAATATAATAATAACAAATATTAGTTCAAACTTAAGATTAAAAAAAAAGAAACCTTAAAAAGAGGTTACACTATAAGAAAAGATAAATAAAACGCATTGACATCTAGCGGAATTCTATTGTACTAAGGCCATTTCAGTAAGAAAATAGCGCTCCTACGGAAGTTTTGATAAGCTCTTATAGTACAATAAAAATTTTTTGCGTCCTAGGACGTAAACATTTTTTTCTTTACTGCCAGGAGTAAAGAAAAGATTTTTTAAGTCCACGTAATAAAAAATTGATTTTAGCTTTGTTTTTTAGGCTGTAAAGTTACTATTTCACAGCCTACCTCGGAAAAACAAATATTTCGATCACCTGTATTTTTTGTTGTAAGAACGCGGATCGTTTTTAAAACGAATTGGATCCGAAACGCTCTAAAAACGATGTGTGAACGTAGTAATCGTTTATTCTGTCTGTAACCTTGCTTTTCCCAATACAAATATTTTAAAATAAATCAACGCCATTAATCTCGACACTATATCAACGACACAAAATAATTCAATCACCTAGAAGCCTAACCACCTTGAACAGCACCAGAGATTGCCAATTAGCCGTTCGTTGCACCAAGGGTTGTTTCCCTCACATTTAATAATACTAACCCATAAATTAAGTTTTTATTTTTAATCCTTCATATTTATGCATTTTAGTTCTTTGAGTCACCGGTAAGTTTTTGTTTATAAAAATGCTTTAATAAGGTTCATATAACAATCTCAGTTATTAAATTTTTATAAGTAACGTCGTTTATTACTTTAATCAGTTACTTTAATCACCTACCCACATACATACAATGTGGGTGGGTGAAACTTTTTTTTTTTTATTGATCTACAGAGTGTATGTGCAAAGTTTTAACTCTATTTGATGATTTAATAAGGATTAATTAGCCCTCCAATGATTTTGACGTCGGCCAGCCAGCCACAAAACAAAATCACAAACAACAAAAAAGATTACAAAATATTAAAATCATGCATTATTTGGTTGTATCGATATATGATGTCATTATAACAATCGAAGGTACCGACTTTCGATATCTAGTAGAGCCCCATAATCTAAAGTTCTACCAAATGTTTGTGTATGTTTATCATGCTACTTTGTACAACATGTTCTAATATAAATTAATTTATTCAACTTTATTAGTATGGATAATGTGTATTTAACAATAATCTAATAACTAAACATTTAGGCAGAATTACTTATAACTTATAAGTAATATATATATACATAAGTGACATTTAACATTAACATTGGTACACACATGTATTCGTTATTCTATTCTTATTAATCAAGTTCACAAAAGATTGTTTATTTTCCAATCAGCAATATATTTGATTCGATCTTAAAACACCGAGACAAGTTTTACACTGAAAAATGGGCAAACGAAAATAACTATTAGGTCTCCTACTACAGCAGATAAGCCAAAACAATAAAAGTTTTTACACAGAAATTGCCGCCTCTCTTTAAATCACATATTAATCTTTAGTTCTCTTATTCCGATAAATTATCGACAAATAACTTTTTTGATCTACATTCTTTATCACACATATTATTGTAGTATAAACAGGACAAATTAAAAAAAAAATATGTGTGAAATAAAAAAATATATACATATAGGTATTTACTTACGTGTATAAATGTGTTCATAAATCATTACAGAAAATCAGACGAACAGACTCAACATTTAGAAAAAATAAACACATGTCTAAGATTAGTCAAGTTAAAAACAATATCCTTTTACATTTGTAAACAGTCGAATTCTTTTACATTACTAAATCGAATAACGATTTTATAATATTCACGCTATTAAAACTAAAAGATAATTATAAAAATTTAATTTATCATGACAAATTTGGTATTTTTAAAAATATAAAATGTAAATTAGATTGTCGTTGTGACGTCATGAAGAAAAATCTAGAACGTGAAGAGTTCAAATCAGGTTGTCAACCCATCTATTTATCTAAATAAATATTTTTATAAATTATACATTATATATACAACATTAGTATAATAAATTATAAACTTAATTATCTTATTAAATTTCTAATATAAATAAAATAATTATTAAAAATAATTAATAAATAAAATAGTTTAAAGTAAGAAATATTTTTGTCTGGCATGTTGGTTAAACTGCGCAGACTTGTTGTTGTTTTGTTTTTTCATAACCCTTTTTCTCTTCACAGATTTGTTTCACTTCAAAAAGTTCATTAACTTCTTTAAAGTTTTTAGCATTTCAATATGTATTACACAAATACGTACTTCTTAAACGGAATTAAAGTTTTTAGCATTTCAATATGTATTACACAAATACGTACTTCTTAAACGGAATTGACCGTGTGTCGATATTGTTTTTACGATCCTTTTGTGCGTTTTATGTTTGAGTTTGCTGGAAAGTAAGATATCGCGTATTTTTTCGGAGGAGTTCCCGTGAATATTTTATGAAACTAAGTGTTTTATAATCACTTCTATTAAGGTTTTCTCTGATTTCTGTGTTCAAGAAATTAATGAAAGCTGCGTCATTAAACGCTGGTTTTTGGATCTAAGTAGATATTCAACACTTCTACGAAGTCCTTCAGCTCGCAGGTAATTACCACTTTAACACAAAAAATTAGGTTTCCACAGTCCATTCCCTAGTCCACAGTCCACACTGACCCACCTATGTACATAATGTCTGTGTATAAGGACAAAAAACAAAACAACAACAAGTATTTTATTTTCATATATACGTATATATTCCAATAATTTATATAATAATAATATACTATTGTCTTAGCCCTAGTAGCTTAATGAAAAATAATTTTTAACACCTTAATATATTGTGTAAAAGCCAAAAAATAATAAAAAAAAACATTCAGGCATTTTTTTGGGGGGAAGGAGTTTTTAGGAGTTGTGACACCTTAGCATCTTTCCCCTAGCTATATTTAAGCTATTTTTATTTTTTTATTAAGTCTGTGACCGGACATTAACTAGTGATAAATCACAAATTGGCTTTCTTTGAAGGATTCTTGAAACTTTTCAAGTTGCTTCTTATGTTTACAATTTCTTTTCTGGCCAATTCAGCTTAAGTTCATTAAAATATGAAGGGATCAACCTCATTGTGAGGGATTGCTGAGCGAACTGGTGAAAATTCATGTAATCTAGTAATGTAAATGATTTCGCGAGAGTGTGTTGTTTTTTAATTAATTTTATTATTACTGTCGATATTGAGATTGAGAGGTAGAGACCGTAAGAAAGTAATACATAATTAACTTTTATTTGTTGCATGCCTTTCCAAATATCGCATGCAATATTCTGTAATGTCAAATTGGGAAACAGCTTGTATGTTCTGCGGGATAACCAATTTCATATATTTATCACAACTAACAGAACTAAAATTTGAGGCCCAACTCAGTAGCGCAGCAACAGCCTGTGGTTGAATTAGGTACTAGGCCTATAGACATGCCATTGGGTGCAGTGGCTTATACTACACTACATATAAGTGTAACAGAGACGCGGGATTAGTGAATCGTTCTATCAGCTGTATAGCCCTCAAAATTGTCATAATCGTCCGGATGAGGCTTAACTATGCTTCTCTCTAAATTTAAGAAAAAATTGTTTATTAGTTTATGCTTTGTTAACCTTCTGAACAGACAAAAGATAACACAGGCCTGTTTTTATCATAATTATTTATTTTTCGCATTTTCTTAGAATTGCAATTAAATTAACGATGTTCATTTAACAGAGGTTGTTTGAGTATAAACATTAAGACATTATTTAACATCAAAGGTCATTACGCAGAAGTGAGATAATTACAGGTAATTGTTTTTATCTTTGATCGTTATCTCTCTAGGAAGAAATATTCTAAGAATGTATTTTTGTACCAGATTATAAAGATTAGATGAACATGATAAATTAGATCTTTTTAGTACAATCACGGTTAATCTGCGCAGTTTCTTGTGAGGTTCCTTAGCCGCATCGTGGTGATTGCTAAGCCTACTATTCTGATTTGAGTATTTGTAAATGTATTGTTGTTACACTTATTAATTCTGATTGATAAATCTATATCAGAAAAATATCAACACAAATATTCTTAATCTTCGAGTTTTTACACAGCAAAATAGATCAATGGCATCACAAAGATTTGATATTTCGAGCGGCCTGACTACATGTAAGGACTGATTTTTCTACCAAGTTTCAAACCTCTTGCTTTAATACTGTGGGCGTTATGTGCCATTTTTTGTTTGATGTTAAAATCAAAATAACCGACAATTTTATGATTTTTTTTTTTAAATTGTAATAATTCGTTTTCTAAATATTTTTAATGAAACCAAGTCTACAATATGCACAACATGTTAAGCGCACACAGCAAAATAAGAATCGATTGCGTTTAGCCAGATTTGTTCATAAAGTCGGGCAGGTGCAAGAAAAAAGTTGAGAACGGATTCAGTTTTTGGATGCATGCAATAAAAAATTATCCAAAAACTTTGCAATTCTGCATGTACAAACGAAACTTTAACTTTATGTATATATGTACGTATATAGAAATTGACATTTTCTTGGTTTGTAACATATATATGATCCTGAAAATTATATAATTTATATACTTTGTCTAAATGTTCATGTTTTTACAAAGTAATAGAAAAGACATTAACCAAATTAGACCTAATTTTGTAAGACTGGAGCGTTTGATTTAAAACAAACAGTAATTTAATATAAATGTGTATAAGCGTATGACCTAAAAATAAGAACAAGTTGTGTACAAAATCGTATAATTAATTTATGTTTACTGATCTCTCTTTAATATGTGTCTAAGACCACTTTAATATACATATGTAAATTTATTGAAATCATCAAACCTATTAAAAATAAAGAAGTAAAATAGAGGGTTTCACATTAAATAATAATGTATACTTACTTAAAATCGATTTCTCGATTTTGGTGAATATGTCTACACAATTTCATAAAAATATTTTCAAGTCAAGGTTCGAGGCACTTAGTAAAGATAAGCATAATTAAAATATAATACAAATAGTTTTTTTTTTTAATATTTTAACAACAAAGGAAACCCTAACGACATATATTTACACGTTAGGGCCTAACGTGTAAATATATCAACCTCAATTTGTTGCACTCTTACAATACTATCTCTAAATATAACTAGAGAAATTATTCTTTTAGAAGAAGTAATAATGAAGTAGATGTTTTTGATGTACATATTTAGTATGTCTTTAGTAAACCCCTTCATGTATTATACTATATAGTACTACTACTATATAGTATATTATACATATATAGGATTATAGTACAGGCTCACAACTAAGAAGGGGCGCCTTGATAGGGTTACATATGCGCCTTGATGGGGTTACACATTATGTGCCTTGATGTGGCGCATATATATATACATTTATAAATATTTATATACATTTTAAACTAAAAATAATAATTTTTCTTTTATTTAATCAAAAAATAAAAATAAAATCGTGTGTCTTGCGAATTATTATTACTTAACTCTGATATTCATTAATTAAGATATGAAAGATTTGTTTTATTTGTAATTTCAAATCTTTGCTTATTGCATTCTAAGTTCAATATACATTCATTTGAAGTTAATAGCTTCAAATTCATCCTAGCTGTTTGAGACACTATGGACTATAAGGACAAGTGAATTATGTTTTTATGGCCACTCAGCATTCAAAAGGATTGCTCCCCTTATTCCTTATTGTGAATAGTGGTATTCTTGGTCTAACTTTGTAGTTTATTGTCAAAACTTAAATTGCTCATATTTAAATTGCTTTTAATATGATTTGTTCTTCTTATATCTAACTCTTCAAAGTTTTGTAGCTTTCTATGCATTCACAACACAAAACATAGAAGAAGTTTAATGAAGATATGTGTGTTGGAGTTTACACGGTTAAAGATTAAACAATAGCTGTTTTTTATTTATTTATTAATTATATAGTTTTACCATTATTTTTAAAATTACTAAATTTAACAAGTTAAGTAAAGAAAACTTATATTTTTCGGTAAGGATGCTGTTTTATTGCTTATTCGTTGTTTATACGAGGTCTTATAGTTTTTGATTTTGATACTAATCCATTTTATTTTACATTGATAGTTTGAATAAAATTTGTCTTCAGGACGGCTGTTGAAAAGGGTGTAATTATGTATCATGTATCTAATATACCACTGTTAGTTGAAGCTAGCGTGATAATTTATTTTCCTGATTAAATAAATAAAAATAACAAAATGTCTTATCTTTTAGTACTTCACTTACTATCACTTCGTCAAGTACTTTTTGTTTTCCCCTCCCTATCTCGATTTGTCACTTATTTATCACAATAAAGTCTATTAGTTTGTCAAACTGTCAACTGACAGCAAGATAGTAGGAGTTAAGAAGGGGTAGCTACGCTAGTATCTACGAAACCCCTGTTTATCTCAGTATATATCAAGGGAACCTACTACTATAGTATACTACACACTACACTATAGTAAAAAGGAGGGTTCAGAAAGAAGTAGTAGAGGGGGTTCCCTTATGTCATACAGACAGACTGCCGGCATCACCCCTACCAACTCAGTATTCAGTCACTATCGAGTCGTCGGACAGTGCGTACTGTTTCTGTCCTTCCTTTCAGTAAATACGTTCTCGTAAACAAAAAAACAATATAAGTAAATAAGTGAAAAAAACAATAAGTGATCGGACACTAGTGCTGTAAACTATATTTTTAAAAATCTTCAATAGAAATAGTGATAACATTTTAAAACAATAATTTATTTTAAAATAAAAATTCAACACTTTTTTAAAAGTTATTTATGTATTTTAAATAAATCGAAAATTATTTTTTTGTTACATGAAAAAAAAAATTAATCTGTGCAATAAATAATTTCTTTCTTGAATTGTAATATTAATTTTTATCGTTGTTTTTGAAATTTATTTAAATTTTCTTATCACAAACTACATAGATCATCTGTGAACTTGAGATTTTGGATTTTTATTAGTTTCTTTTCTCGAAGACATCTGTGTGAATTATTTTATTCGTATAATTTATACTGTTTTACAAATTACAGTGTGCATTTTGCTTTTTTAAAAAAAAAAAAAAAATAAATAAATAAACCTCTCAGTGTGAAAAATCTTTGAATGGTTATTTTCTTTATTGCCATTCTGTGATTAAATTCTGGTGATGGGTATTAAAATTGATAAGTAGTGTGCTTTGATAAAAAAAGAAAGTAAAAAATAAAAGTTTTTCTGTGCTTTCATATTTTCAACTAAACGGAAAGCATGAAGTTTACATCTTCGAGCAGAAGGGATTCATACTCTTTATCTAGACAAAGGTATTTTTATATTAAATATATTATTTTATTTTTCACTTAAATTCAGTAATAATTCAGGATTCAGATTGAAAATGTTTTAATAATCATTAAAATTTGATATGAATATACTTTAGATTAAATATTATTTTATTACTTTGTTTTATAACCGAGTTTTCTATTATTAGTAAGATAAAAACTGTATAATAATTTAGAATCGATTAATAGAATAGATACAAATGAACAATTTTTATCACGAAAATAACTTATTTAAAATATTTTAAGAGCCTAATTTAGGTTAGATTGTACTATTTTACTTTGGCATGTTATAAGTAAACATAAACACTAATGACTCAAGTGACTGGATAAGAATTAATACATAATTAATAGATAACTGAGTTTACCTGTAGGTACAACATTGATTAGGAACGAGGTAAAACCTGAATACATATTTTTAAATACCATTAGGTTAGGTATTATTTGTCTGGGTGTACTTTATTATTATAAAGAGTAGATATAAAATATGAACTGTCTATTCAAAATTATATGTAGTTAGATATATGTATTATGTATACCTAATAATCTTTAAAATGCGGATACATATATTTGAAAGAAGATAAATATCATGGAATAAAACTAGACTTGCTATGTGTGAGTCCTAATTGGATTTGGTATGTATTATGTATGTCATTTAAACGAATGAAACCAACTATAGTAATGAAGAAGAATATTAAAAGAAACAAAATATGCAAATACATATGTATTGGTTATCTCTCAAATTATAAATTAATATATTCGAACCAATAAAAAGAAAGTAAATTCTTTGTATAATTGTTAACAAAATTAATTTAAATGGATTTGAAAAATTCAAGTATTATTCAGAAATGAGTTGCTATAAACGAATATCTGTTGTTTTAGTTATTTAGCTTGATAGATTAGAACGAAAAGGTCATTAGTGCAATTTTATTAATATGACAAGAATTAAAAGTAAATAAAGAACTATGTACATAAGGTTTATTGAACGTAGTTATTTATCTCTTGAAATGAGAGACGATCTTTTTTATCTTACTTAAAAAGAACGAATGAAACAAATAAACGGTTAATTTCTCCAGCGGTTGCAGTATATAAATACTGCAGTAAATTTCCGTTTTAAAACACATTTTATATATCAAATATGACTATTTTGTTAGTCTATGGATATTCATGTCTTTGAAGAATTGTATTATAAACCTTCTTTTTTGCTTCTGACCCTACCGTAGGAAACAGAAGCTACGTGATCGTTCTCAAGAACGGACATTTTATTAGATCTCAAAAATTCCAAGTCAGAAATCCATTTCTGGACTACAGTTTCTGACATCAAGGAACATTTGTGATTCTGTGTCTGTCAGTCAGCTCAATTTTTCTGAGCCATCATATCTTAAAAACCACTCGTCCGACTTTAATGAAATTTGGTAGATAGGTCGTAACTAGCTCATTTTTGGTCCCATATAAGTTTCAACCTTCTGCACCCAGTAATTTCTCCTTCACATGCGCACAAACATTAATTTATACACACCAATACTTTAACAACTCATCTGAAACTTACTGAACGTACAGAATTAAAATATGGTATCAAAAGTAATTTTAACTGTCTGCACTTTTCAAATTTTGCTAAATTTATACTTTTATTTATGTAGAATACTGAACAATTTGTGACAGATGTAAAAAATACGGGGGGGGGGGGGATGAAAAAATTAAACAATAATAGGCCAGACAATGTTTGTTTTACCTGTTAGTCACATTCTTTTCCTTATTGATTGTTGAATTAATAACAAAATTTGTACAATCGCATATAATACTTATAACATGAAAAACCCAGTTTTTAAAATAAATTGTTGAAAACAGTGAAAATCAACATTATTCATTCGACCACAATGTTATAGCGGTGGAATGTATAAAATTTCAGGGTCGATTTGAATTAAAGCGGAAGAAAAAAATTAAAGCGGAAAAATCTTTTGATAAAATTAATTTCGGTATTTTTACTCCTTGCTTTTTTTATTTATTTATTTTTCCCCTTCTTTTTTCTTTTTAAAAACAAATATATTTCGAATGACTAGTTCCAATAAATATATTTTTTTTACTCCACTTTTTTAAAACTTTTTTCTAATTTTTTTTTTTTTATTTGGCCAAACAATGTTTTTTATCATTCAACATTTATAATATAAAATAGTTATTCAGAGTCAAGTCTCCCTTAATTTAACATTTAATTACAGATACTTTAATAATACTGTTTGATTTATAAATTAACTTGATGACGAACAAGTCTCGCATACAGGGTGTTTGGTCGAAGATGTAACAAACGAAGAGGGCAGATTCTACCCATCATTGCAACAAAAAACACTATATATACCATGGGTCAATTCTCAATAGTTTCGCCACAATAATTTTTTTTGTTATTTTCCAAGGTACGTCCATTTTACTTTAAAAAATCGATTGCTGCACCTAAAATATTGATGATAGAGCTGAAATAAAGGTACCGTTGGAAAGAGGAGAAAATTTCAGTTTAGAAAATGTCTATTTCAAATGCTTTAAAGGAGCAAAACATATCCATAAATTTCATTTTATTGTTAATTTTATCAAAAAAATTAAAATTTATTTTTGTTTAAGCCTGTAATTTAGCCAAAACGGCATGAGCTACAGTTTGCCAAATTTCAGTAAAACTTCTCCATTTATTCCCCTTCAATTTAAGTACCATAACACTATTAGTTGATATGCAATTTTTTTGAGCTATGATTGAGTTTTTGTAAAAAAACGACCGTAAAAACGCGTACAGACCACCTTACGTGTTACCTAGAGGAGATGTCTTAATTTTTATAATTACCCAAATAAGTGAGATGAATGAGCGGATTTTTTTTTTCACATTAAATTAATGAGGACTGCAGACCATACTGTCCATAGGTCAACCCTAAATGACCATATTGACTATGTAAAAGACCATATACTATGGACTATGTAAAAGTTAACTCTTATGATATTTGACCAATGTAAGTTATCATTATAAAAATGTGAAATAGGTATAAAATATATTTTTTTTTAACTTAATCATGTTAAATGCAATTCTACATTAATGAATTTGTCCAACAAGTTTTTCTATACAAAACTTATTTCTACAATAGCATTATTATTTTTAGTGTAGTATTATTACTGTTTCCACAGGGTGTGTTGTGTTTTTTTTAACAATGTCAACCCCCCTTATTTTTATTCTTTAATGAATAATTGCATTTAGCATGACTAAGTTTGAAAAAAATAAAATAAAAATAATACTTGCCATTTTTATAATGATAAATAATATTCCGGTCAAATATCATAAGAGTTAAAATTTCCTTTTACATAGTCCATAGGACTATGGTCAATTAGGATGGACCTATGGTCATTATGGTCTGCAGTCCTCTTTAATTTAATGTGAAAAAAAAAACCGCTCATTCATCTCACTTATTTGGGTAATTATAAAAATTAAGACATCTCCTCTAGGTAACACGTAAGGTGGTCTGTACGCGTTTTTACGGTCGTTTTTTTACAAAAACTCAATCATAGCTCAAAAAAATTGCATATCAACTAATAGTGTTATGGTACTTAAATTGAAGGGGAATAAATGGAGAAGTTTTACTGAAATTTGGCAAACTGTAGCTCATGATGTTTTGGCAAAATTACAGGCTTAAACAAAAATAAATTTTAATTTTTTTGATAAAATTAGCAATAAAATGAAATTTATGGACATGTTGTGCTCCTTTAAGGCATTTTAAATAGACATTTTCTAAACTTAAATTTTCTCCTTTTTCCAACGGTACCTTTATTTCAGCTCTATCATCAATATTTTAGGTGCAGCATCGACTTTTTAAAGTAAAATGGACGTACCTTGGAAAATAACAAAAAAAATTATTGTGGCGAAACTATTGAGAACTGACCCATGGTATATATAGTGTTTTTTGTTGCAAATGATGGGTAGAATCTGCCCTCTTCGTTTGTTACATCTTCGACCAAACACCCTGTATAATACCAATTGTAAATCTATTTTTTATACTATCGATCCTTTAAAATATTTATATATTCTTCTCCGGACTGGCATGGCGGTTGATACAGATCGGTACAACACTGTCTATTTGGCTCTACCATCAGGAAACTTTTAAAATCTAAAGTTTGGTGTTTTTACGAGTAACATTTAATTTTTTGAAGATGCTCTTCTACTGTGAGGTACCACCGTGGCTCAGTTTCTACTTTAAGATCTAGAACTTAACCTGATCTCAGTGACCTGCGAAGTAAAATAGATAATAAAATAATATTATTCACAAAATTTTATAAATGCCAAAGTTTATTAAACCAATGGTGCTATTCATATAACCGAATATTAACATCCTCAGATTAAGAACCTAAAGGGAAGAGTTTCATTCAGTTCTGTGTTCATTTTATTAATTGTGTTCTAAATTTTAAAAATCCGTATTTCATTGAAGTTCTTTTAGTTATTTTTGAACCGTGATTCTCTCTCGTATATCTTCTTCGTCGTTGTTTTGGTTCAGTCAACTTCTTTGCCTCAGTTCAAAGATGAAACACGTTAGATTATAATTTACCTGTCCGACTGTCTGTTTTTTTTTTTTTTTTTTTTTTTTTTTTTTTTTTTTTTTTTTTTTTTTTTTTTTTTTTTTTTTTTTTTTT
>KZ651241.1:264463-275416 GCA_001010745.2 Gerris buenoi
AAACAGTAATTTTTACTTATTATAATTATTAATACCTATAATTATTTTACTGAGTGGTTATTTATTTGTATTCAAGCTTTATGAGTATGAGCATAAATTGATAGGTACATGTATACATTATCACTCTTACATAAACATTAAGCACAGAAACATTACCTTAAATGCAGAAAATAACCAGGCATTTTTAAAAGATAAAAATTTAATGTCATTGTCAAAACAAAGTAATAAAGTAATCAGAAAAATGTGCGGTTGCAATAGTATTGGTCCTTTGGGCCGGATAGTTAATAAGAAGTTCACACACATACATATTATTATTATTTTTTTTTACACACGTTTATATGTATTTCTACATTTGAATATACTCTCTTATAGAGGTTTCATTGAAGTAAATTGAATAAGCAGTGTGCATAGAGAAGGAATCGTTTTTCAGTTTCTTGCAGAATACAAAAACAGTTGTGTCCGTATTGGAAAGCATAGTAGAAAAGCAAGAGACACGTTCAGCATACCAATATTAGCTTTAGAGGAAATACTTGACTATAATAGGAAACTATACCTTGCAGATAAGCATTACAGAGTGTAGAGATATGTTTAAACCTATGAAAATACCCAGTACAAGGTTGTATGTGATACGTGATCTAGTTAAATAGAAATATGTATTGATATGAATAGATAGTAAAAGCATATTGTTGGATATAAAGATATTCCTTATTTTTTTGCTTGAAACTTGGAGTAGGTATATAGAGGATATAGAGTAATAGTGATAGATAATACTTGTAATTTGATTTGTATTCTGAAAGAAATTATATCTCTTTTATGTGACTTATGCTGTAAAAATAAATTTTAAGTCAAATATGTATTCATTATTATAACTAGTTTACGCATGCTAAAATAATCTGCCAATTAGTTTGGCACATAGCTTCCTCGCTTCTCTATCTAATTGATGATGAAATGCTTTTAAAACCCATAATTGTCTATATTATATTAATTCGTTTCCTACTTTTGCTTCGGAGCCTACTGAAAGTAACGGAAGCTCTTCCGATCGTTCTGAAGAACTTTTTTATTATATATTTCCTTTTATTATGACTCCGAATTCAAAAATTTCCGAAGCAGAAATCCGTTTTAGACATCAGGGATCATTTTTGGACTCATGCATATCTCTCCCTCAATTTTTGCGAACTATTATATCTTAAAAACGTCTTGTCCGATTTTAATAAAGTTTGGGCGGTAGGTCGTATACACTTCAACCATTTGCGCACATTTGTTTCTCTTTCACATGCACACAAAAAAATTGTATTTATACCTAGACTTCAACAATATATTTAGCTTCAGAGCCGACCGGGGGTAAATATAGTGAATAATTTCTTAATGTAAAAATTAGAAATATAACTACTTATCATCTTGCATTATTATCATAGTTGCAAGAGAAGTTAGAGAAGTTGTAATATATATGAATACATATTTAGGTACTCATCTGATATTTTAGAAATTTGGATGGTTTGATGAAAGTATAGCCTGCAGATAGCCCCAGATTCATTTCAACTGTCTCTGAAATTTTTTTGAATTGATACTTTATTTATGTAATAAAATCAAAACAATTTAAGTTGGGGAGTTATAAATATAAGAGAAATAGTAATGTATATTTGTATATGCCAATTTTATAACCACTAAATTGCAATATGAAGTAATCCATTTGTTCGGTTAGGAATGTCGATCAGACCTGTCGATAAGATTGTTTGGAAAAGAAAATAATATGGAGAAAAAAAAAAAATAATAATAATATGGTCTCAAGAAAATAAGAAGCTAAAAATGATTTTTAAAAGATTTGACAAATTATTTTGTGTGGGAATTAGATTTGATAAAAAAAATATTTATATATACATATAATATATAATATACATACATATAAAGNAATTAGATTGGATAAAAAAAATATTTATATATACATATAATATATAATATACATACATATAAAGGAAACAGAATATAAAAAAACTTGCGAAATAATAGGATGAAGGAATGTATAAGGGAGACATTCTTAGTAAAAAAAAAAAAAATAATAATATGGATACAATTGGGACATTTCATAAATTATTCATTAGATGAAAAATCAATAGGAGGACGGCCCTATTAAACATCTGTATAAGATCACTTACCCGTGTCAAGCCTTGCCAAGTTTTTTGGATCTGAGTTACGTTGTCATTAAATTACTTAATAAATAAAGGTTTTTTCTAATCAAATTTGTCTGTTTTTTTTTATTTCCTTTGGCATTTTGTCCTGGCTTAAATTCGATTAGTTTGTGAATTAGATGATGGTTTTTGAAACAAGAAAGTGCGAAGGTAGATTCCTTAAAAAAATTATAATTATACAATTTTGCTTGAATTTATTTTGTACAGGTTTTTTTTTTTTAATTGTACTGAAAAATTAACGAAGTATTATTATTCTATTTTTTTTTAGTATCCATGATTTTACGTTTTAAATCGAATCGTAAATTAAGATTGTAGGCATGTTTTATTTTGTTTACATCATTTTTTTATTTAGATTAACTGGTAGTCCTGTTTTGTTTAACATCATGTTATCTTTAAACATTTTTGATTGTGTTCAATGTTTATTTATGCGAATTCTGACTGGTATTTTATATGTTTGACCAATATATCTTTATACCAACAGAATAATAAAGTTGAAAGTTGAATTACAATTTTAAATAGTCTATTCGTTATTTCTCTGCATAAAAAATATATCATAGTATTCTTCTGGAACACAGCTATTGTGATTTTTAAAGAAATGGAAATACTTCTATAGTAGATAAATTGAATCTTTTATTTTCGGCAGTCCAGACAGTAATTCAATTTATTTACTCTGCAAAAAAATTAAATTGTCAAACTTTTTGGACTGTAAATCCAGAACTTTTTGGAAATATTCCGTACAATGTACAATATTAAGAGAAGTCGAACACTCTTGGGCTGTGATTCATTCGTTTCGTAACAGATTGGATGTACATGCTGAGAAATCATTCCTGTTAAATCTCTTATAATGTCAGGTATAACAATGCATAGTTTCTTAATGTACAACACATGATTCCATGTTTACGTAAATTTAATATAAACATATTCTTCTTTAACATACCTATTATATAGAAATACCTATATTAGAGAAATAACTTTATCTATATTTTTCTTTATTACCATGTAATCTTCCATTGTTATTACACTTTTTTGTGTTTGTTAGCAAGCATACTTAACCTTTATATTGTCGTCATTTTTTCTTGTCTTCCCACTCCCTTGTACTAACAACCAATGAATATAAAGGATACCAATTTGTACGGAAGGTAAGCTGAGGCAATCTTGTTGCATCAGATAACATTTGTGTAGGAAAACACGGCCGCTCAGGAAAATCCACTGATTAGAATAATAGATAGAAGAAGTGATTTTCACTTCAAAAGCTCATTCTTTATTTTTTTATCATTGAATATTTATATTTTTTTTTAAATTTTTGAGTGGGGTATCAAATGAAAGCTGCTGAAGAGAAGGACACAAATATATAATTTTGCATCCCTTATTGGTCAAATAAATCAAAATATACCCAAAATTGCCCCTCCCCNATCTTTAAACATTTTTGATTGTGTTCAATGTTTATTTATGCGAATTCTGACTGGTATTTTATATGTTTGACCAATATATCTTTATACCAACAGAATAATAAAGTTGAAAGTTGAATTACAATTTTAAATAGTCTATTCGTTATTTCTCTGCATAAAAAATATATCATAGTATTCTTCTGGAACACAGCTATTGTGATTTTTAAAGAAATGGAAATACTTCTATAGTAGATAAATTGAATCTTTTATTTTCGGCAGTCCAGACAGTAATTCAATTTATTTACTCTGCAAAAAAATTAAATTGTCAAACTTTTTGGACTGTAAATCCAGAACTTTTTGGAAATATTCCGTACAATGTACAATATTAAGAGAAGTCGAACACTCTTGGGCTGTGATTCATTCGTTTCGTAACAGATTGGATGTACATGCTGAGAAATCATTCCTGTTAAATCTCTTATAATGTCAGGTATAACAATGCATAGTTTCTTAATGTACAACACATGATTCCATGTTTACGTAAATTTAATATAAACATATTCTTCTTTAACATACCTATTATATAGAAATACCTATATTAGAGAAATAACTTTATCTATATTTTTCTTTATTACCATGTAATCTTCCATTGTTATTACACTTTTTTGTGTTTGTTAGCAAGCATACTTAACCTTTATATTGTCGTCATTTTTTCTTGTCTTCCCACTCCCTTGTACTAACAACCAATGAATATAAAGGATACCAATTTGTACGGAAGGTAAGCTGAGGCAATCTTGTTGCATCAGATAACATTTGTGTAGGAAAACACGGCCGCTCAGGAAAATCCACTGATTAGAATAATAGATAGAAGAAGTGATTTTCACTTCAAAAGCTCATTCTTTATTTTTTTATCATTGAATATTTATATTTTTTAAAAAAATTTCATTATAAAAAAATAAAGCCTGTTTTCTCTCCTATCTCTTTTTTTACAATATTATTTTTTAAAGCCCCTTTTTCAAGTAATCTAAATAAATTTAATAAAAATAATTTTCAAATTTTAATTTTTGTCGTTTTAGAAATCCGATTTAAGAATAAACCAACGTATAAAATTAAAAACAATTTTATAGCATAAACTATTATTTTGATTAAAAATTAAGCATTATTTTTATTATAGGCTTTTCTCTAATTATTAAAATATAAAATAATTTTAGAGCGGTGCCACTTTTCCATCAAACTAAGATTATTATTTTTTATTTTTTTTTATTTTGGGTTTTAGTCGTGATCATTGTTATTCTATTTATACTCGTACTGGTTCCGGAAACTGTTTCTCAACTTACAATGTTAGAACATCCGAGACGATAAAAAAGACGGTATACAAATACGGGTGTTAGATCAAAGCTAATGTAAACAAAGAACCGTAAATGATCGTAAACGTCATTATCTTAGATGCAACCTCCCTCCTTCAATTGACCAAACATTGTGCGTTTGGGATGGCATCACTCAGCTTAAGACTGAAGCGACTTGGTGACGTATCTGCAGACGATTCCAGCTCTCTATCGTGACCAGCATACAGCACGTGCTAACATTTCACATGTAGCGAATAATTGCATTCTCTCTACATGTATGTGTGTGTTTTTTTTAATTAGTGTTTCGTTTTGTGGAATGGTCATTTAGGTTTTTTACTGTTATTCTGGAATATTATTTCCTTCATGTAGTCATAATACTATGACCCTGACAAGTTCTAAATATTTAGAGCGTCAAAGTGCTCTAGTGATACCTTCCTTGATGTCTAAAAGTCCATTTATCTTTTATTGTTTGCGTGGGCAGAGGAGGTAAGTTTGTAAGAAAGAAGACCGTATATTACAGATGCAAGGATGAAGGCCACGTGGCTTCAAAAGCAGGAAGGTAGCATTTACTCGCTTACTCAACTCGTCTCTTCAAACAAGAACCGCGAAAACCGGAAAAAAACTTGACTTGGATGTACGTAAATTTAATATAAACATATTCTTCTTTAACATACCTATTATATAGAAATACCTATATTAGAGAAATAACTTTATCTATATTTTTCTTTATTACCATGTAATCTTCCATTGTTATTACACTTTTTTGTGTTTGTTAGCAAGCATACTTAANTCTAAAAGTCCATTTATCTTTTATTGTTTGCGTGGGCAGAGGAGGTAAGTTTGTAAGAAAGAAGACCGTATATTACAGATGCAAGGATGAAGGCCACGTGGCTTCAAAAGCAGGAAGGTAGCATTTACTCGCTTACTCAACTCGTCTCTTCAAACAAGAACCGCGAAAACCGGAAATAAACTTGACTTGGATGCACCAATAAAATTTAAAACTTAATTATTACTGTATAAAGAATGGTATTCAAAAAGAAACTCTTGCATCACATATTAATTTGCACCCACCTACACCTGTATATATAACCTTTAAGGAACAAAATTACGAAATATTATAACACGCATCTTCTAGCATATTTGATCATTTATAACAATTCTAATGAACCAATGAAGCTTCAAAAGTAGAGCAGGTGGACAGGAAATGTAAAATTTTCGTATAATTATTCGAACGCAGCATCTTTATCTTAAAGTTCTTTAACCCTAACCCTTTTGTAACATTTTTAACTTTCACCTGTTTAATTTTTTCCCTTAATAAACCTACGCAATTAATTTTTTTTTCTAAGAAATAACCCTTTTTTTAAAATTATTAACAAATTTATTTATTTATTTTTTTTTTAAGCATTATAACTATGTACTGTTTTTTATTTAAAATTTGCTTTATTTGAATCTTAAAAGAAGAGCTAATTTTGTAATTAAAATTTAAATCATAAAAAATAAATATTTCAAATATTTTTATTTATCTTAATTAACTTGTTTCTTTAAATATACCTTTTATGGTTTAATTTGATACAATTAAATTACTTAGAACTTTTTTTCTTAAACTTAAATACTTTTTTACTTTATTGTGTTAAAATATACCTAATTAGGAATTAGGTATTAATTCATTATTTATAATTAAGTTTTTTTTTGTTTTTTTTACTACTTCATTAAAACTCTTTTTTTATTATTAATCATTTTAATGTACATAATTATTTTATAGGTACAGACTAATTGCAAGAGAGAAGCATTGTTGGTTAAAAAAAATCTTTAAAAGCTAATCAACTTAATATTTGATTTTAGAGTGTTTATAAAGAGTATTAATTCCTGTTTTGGTTGTTTTTTTTTAGTAAAAGTGTACATGTACACGTTTCGTAAAAGGAAGTAATAACTAAGTTATTTGTAAATTAGATTTTGTACTTTCTTCTTTATATTAATGATTTAGGGGAAAGTTTATTAATGGAGTTTTTTTTACATCTTCCTGTTACAGGTTTTGTTGAAAGAGGTAGAATTTTGATTTTTAGAAAAAATTAAAACCTTATTACCAATTTTGATTTTTTTTTTTTTTTTTTAAACTGTGACTATGCGAATTGTTATTCATTGAAGTAGCAATATACCAGACTGACATTAAAACTCGGAAAGGTGTTATAATTTTTATAAATTGTCCTTAATTTACGCTAATTCGTCATTTTATAATTTAAATTATTCAACAGTCAATTTAGAAAAGTAAGTTTTGTAATTCTATTAGATTGTTGAAGATAACTGAATTATAGTCTAAAGCTAAAGATCTAGTCATGGTATTTAAATAGTTTTCTCGAAGTCATGTTTGCTTAAAAGCGTAAAAGCATGATTAAGGGATGGAATGAACCGTGAGTTATTTAGATAACTAGGTCAGCTAGGCGTCATCTTTGGAACCCGACCATGAAACGAACCTTTAAGCCCTTTCTCCTGTCAATCTTCTAATAGTTACAACAATAACAATTATTTTTATCTTAAGGCATTTTTTTATTCTTCGTCACGTTAGACAAGAAATAATATTTTGTCAACTACTAACTTTATAATATAAACTTGCTTCTAGCTTTTGACATTTAGTAAATAATGAGATACTTTCTAATTCAAGTTATACCTCACTTGGATTAATACATAATTATCTTGCCATATCTTAGATCAGTCTTAGAACCAACTACGCAGTCCTTAAGGTTCGATCTCTATTATATTTGAGCATCCATCGAGCTCAATGCTTCTTTTCCCGGATTTTTTTCTTATCTGTCACTGCTTTTTCTGTCCAGCTCTACCTCATCTATAAAATGACTTGGCCGTCAACTTAGGTATCAACAAATCTAGTTTCTTATGAATTCTGGGCTGCCGTTTGGTCATCGTCATCAGGTAGTAACAAATAAAAATTAATCTGAACACGCCATCATAGTAATTTGCCAGTGTGATAAAGACCCTGCCTCAAAGAAGTCCGTAGTTATAATACTTATTGGGTGGTTGTACTTATTATCTTATACTTATTAGTTATACTCAGGGCTCGATTTGAGGCGGAACGGTGTTCTCTAAGATTTGCACTAAGAGTGTGGGTTTAAGTCTAAAACTGCTTAAAATGCTGTTTTTGAACGTTTATTTTTGAAAATTTTTCCCGGGGGAGGACCCCCGAACACCCCCTTCTATAGGGGGGGGGGAGAGGGTAGGTTGCGGTTGCTCAATTTCTAGAAATCGAGCACTGGTATACTTATTATCTTATACTTAGTGGGTGGCATCTTCAAGGGATGTTAAAGAATCAAGATCTGAAATACCTACGATTTAGGTCGTTTATGTTCTGAGGTATCAACCATGAAGAAAACGGCTCGCAAACGATCTTTGCGTGGGTTAGAACAGTTTTAAAGTACGATACACTGTCATAAGTCGGGTTGAAACGCGGACGTTATACTGCTTGGTTGGTACAAAACTATTATTAGGTCTTCATTTTGTTTAGTTTTGTTTGGTTGCAAGCTTGACAAAACGTATAAGATATTATAGATTTTAATATTTATATCGTTAGTGATAAGATCCTATTATATTCTGGATCAAATGCTTCCTTAAATACTTTCAAATAAAATTCTCCAATAAATAATATTTATTTTACTTCATTTGTATGACACGCAATATACCAAAGAACAATTATTTTTTATTATTATTATTTGTTTATTTGTATTAGTTTTAAATATGTTTAATTATTGTTACCTTATAAAGGTGCATTTTGTTATGGAACTATAGAAAACTTCTGTAATTTTTTAATAATTTATTGTTAAATTTCATTTTCACACAAATCAAATATTCTCTTTTTTATTGTTGCTTTCAATTTTATTAAAGAGATTTATTTTATTAATTATTATTGCTAGTTTTTTTTTTGTACTTCAATTATTTTATTTTCAATTATAAAGTTTTTTTCGATTAATCATAATGTTATTTTTTTTATTTTTGGTATTTCAATTCTTTAAGTTTGTAATTTATTAAACTTTTTTTTAAAAATGATTTATACTATCTGGCTGCGTTCCAAACTTGTCATAAAGAAGGTCTGTTTCTTAAAATGGAAGATTATAATTAAAAATAGTCTCTGCATTGGCGCTTCTTTTCAAAATATTTGATGCCCCTTATTGTCAATTATATTTTTGTTTTATCCTGTAAAATTCAAGCATTTAGATACAAAATACAGTGTTCTGAAAAACTTTTTTAAAATCAAAAGATAACTATTTTTTTTTTTTTTTTTTTTTCATAACTAAACTACAAATTAAGAATAAAATGTGTACCATATGAAGTATCATAAGCTCAAATTATACTTTTTTCATATTTCTTGCAGCAATAACTTGCTACTTGACAATAATGCGCAGTATTAATGAGTATCACTAGTGCTGATTATTATCATTATAGATGTTAAACATTCCATAAATTGCTATCATTAATTGAAGTGCTTTGTTTATTTATCATAGAATTATAAGTTTAAAAAACAAAAGTTACTAATTGCTACAAGCTTAATGTATAAATACAGTGAAATCTTATAATTTCTAATGGACTTGTTTGGATGTATAAAGTTCAAATTTTACTGTCCGTTCAGCAAACATCACGATGCTTAATTTCGAATATATCTGTATATTTTGCTAGTCTTGAAATGTTAAGCATTATAAGCAAGAAGCATCATGAATTTTCTGTTAAATAACCTCGGTTATAATGTTGAAAACAGCTGATTTAAGATAGATGATCTACAATGTTGAACATGATATTAACTAAAACACCAACAAAATCAACTGCTGTAACAATTAAAAGCGACCACAATACACGACTTCCCTAAAGATTTTTGATATTATTCTAGGGGTAGACAAAGACTGGATCAGGTCGAACAGACCTACCACAAATTGACCATTCTTCACTTTCCTAAAAATACTTAGTTACAAATGTTTATAATTTATCATTTATATGATAACAAGTAACTAGAGGGGGAAATTAATCTCAACTGCACGTGTCCCTGAAAATATCTGTGAGATAAAAAAAACTTTATTTACATAAATAATAGTGATGCAGCCTATGTACAATGTGTTGCTAAACTCACAGCCTACTGACATACCGTGAGACATTACTTTAAATAATAATGTATAATTATTTCTTATATTGAATTGATTCTTATCGGCTTTCAAAGAAAACACAGGTTTGATAAGCAATATTGGAGTTCAATTTTTGATGTGGTTCTTTGCAAAATAATTTTTTATGCAAATTCGATATTATTAAAAGAATAAAAAAAGTTTCCAAAATAATTTGCTGTTAAAAAACCTCTCTAATGTTACATTAAGTGACAAGAACACTCTCAAACTCATATTTCTGCTTTATATTATATTAAACTGGAGTTCTCTTTGAGCATGATTAAAAGAATTTATGTGTTTCAAGGTACTAAAAAGCCCTATTAAACTAGGTAAAGAGCCGAGACACAGTAAAACCTTCTTGTCGTGTAAAATTAACCTCAAACTATGTTCTAACCGTGCCAAATTTATGTTTAGCTACGACATTTTTCACCTTCTTTGTTTATCACGAAGGTAGCATGTTTCTTAATGGAACCGGTAAAACGAGTTATAAATTAATTTAGTCTACATGAATTCTATTTAACTCCAAATTAAATTCTTGTGAACAAATCTTAAACATGTTTAATAAATTTTATGTTTAGATAAAATAAGTTAAACTTTTAAGGTCAATTTACATGTATTGGATCATGTAAAAATTTGCTGTGATTAAAATTAAAACTTTTTAAAAGTGAAGTAACTTTTTTTTATATATATATATCCACAGTGACGTTATATATCAAACCTTCCTAGATATCAAGGTGTTGTTATATAATGTATTGAATCTGTAAAGTGATGCCAGCGCTGTATGTGGCCGTATACTGAACTACGGATTGACAGCGATATTTTTATTGGCCATTTTATAGTAATTTCAGTAAATTTTATTCAATGTTTGATGGATTTTAAAGGT
>KZ651241.1:277620-290792 GCA_001010745.2 Gerris buenoi
TTTTTAAAGTTATAGATATGAAATTTAAAGTAGAAGAATGTAGTTTTCAGACCCCGCAAACCCCATATCTATATCTACTACAGAAGCTGAGCTATAAGTGTTCAAAAAAGTGCGGTTTTTTTTTGGCCCACCCTGTATATGTACATAGATATGGCCTGAAGATGTCCAGGTATGGGAGAAATATTATCCAAAATAAATATTAAGTTAAAAATAATTTGTTTTACTTTTGCTTTGTCTTCACCCGAAATTCCAATACCAAGATGTCAACAGAATTATCGTTTTGGGTTTATCTAAGATCATTTGAGTAGTTTTCAGCTGGATGTTGTCTCTATGTGTGATTGTGTCTGCCTGTCTGTCTGTATCTCGTATAACTCACTCAGTTTTTAAGTTAGAGAGATGAAACTTTGAATATATCATTCCTAGACCCATTTTGACGAAATTATGCATACATGTTCAGAAAAGAGTCGAAATCGAGTGATGAATTTTAGCTCCAAATTTGGTGCGCTACCCCCTAAAAATTATAAATGTAGTCCATTAAGTTCGAATCTAATGATATAAGCCGTTTCCTGGGAAAAATCTAGTTCCTAAGGAAATAGCTGTAAGCCTCGTAGAGGAGAAGTTATTGTTATGATAGATTTTGATGAAATGTTCAATAATTAATTAATGCTTCTACGAAAACTAATAAATGGAGAACACGCTATAAGTAATTATCAACTCCTATGTACAAGAAAGTTTGTATATTATGTGTTCTCTCGTACCAATTTTTTATATATTTTATTATTATTATTATTTTAAGTAGACTGAAACCCTCTACCTTGCGCAAATGGATGAAAAAGATACCACTTATAGGTAGAAGGCAAATAGTTACTTACCATAGAATTGCAGAAGTGAAGCACTAAGTGCATGTGTATAGAGTATAATATGATGTGCAACAAGGGGACGTCCCTGGAACTCATTCATTTTCAATATGCACTTCTGGTTTACTTGTTGCATACAAACCGCCTCGATTCTTTTCATACCATGGTTTTATTATTATCTGGGCAATATACATATACATGTATTATAGTTTTATATTTATTGATTAAAAAGACTGAGTATGGAGTAATTAAAAAGTTTATAAAAATGAGCGATTATACTCGATTTTTTTCCTTAAATGAGTGTTCCATTTAAGTTGATTAAAATAAATATAAATATAAAAGTCAAAGAAGATAATCCTACTTCACATTCAGATCAGACATTCTACACAAGTTTTTTTTTTTTGTTTCCTTTATTCAAATCACATTAAAAAATTATCTGTCAAACACACGTGCAAATGTTTTGAACTGGATAATAACCACTTATTATCTGTTTTAATATTCACTCACACATGTATATTAAAGTTTAATATTTTATACATATATTTATATTTATAAAAAAAAAGGAACTTCGTAATCTTACAAAAAAAACCAATCGATATTCAAATCTGTTTTAATTGGTTGTTAGAAGCGACGAAAGAGACAAATAATTTAATTAGCTTACTCAAAATGTATATTATACTCGACTGTAGCTTTTTTTTATAAGCTCTGTTTTTTGAATGAATTCTTAGCCGAAATTTTATATTTCACACATTTGTATAATATTTTTCCAGATACTCTTAAATACATACAAATTGTATATAATTTTCTTTATGTGTGCGTATTGCAGGAAAGCTGTTCAGAAAATAATCAATTTCTTGTTAATAAAATTTTTAGAAGCAAAGTTAAGTTTAAGGAGCAAGCTAATTATTTTGAAGTTGTTTAATGTTTGAGCCTCTTGTGTGATGTAGTGATTAAAACGAAGGATCTTTGGCTCATTTCATTATCAGTTTATTGATGAGTGTCATTAGGTGTTTCTTTTCATCCAAGGTCTTTTGCTTTTTTGCCACCCAAAAATAATTCTTTCAAAATGTTCTCATTCTGTTTCTTTAAAAATTTTCATTCTTTTTCATTTTAGTGTGTTTTTAAAATTAAGAGTATAGGTATATTTTTCCTCTCCTTTAATGTTAACTTACTCGGTAAAAAATTAAGGTTATTTTGTTCATTACATTTTATCCTTTGAGTTAGCCTAATACTTTTTAAAAGAAAATATTGTTAAGAAAATAGCAATTCCTTCGTCTTTAAGGGGCAAGTGTCGATTTCAGTCTATATGACTTAACAAATAAGATAGTAATCATGGTCTAGTATTGAATCGTGCCTGCTTTATAAATTTTAAAGCTACGATAGAATGACTTTTCTAATAGCTTTTTTTTACATACTATCACAAACCTTTCTCTAAATGTAAACCTAAATCTAAATTCTAATATTAATTGTGGGTGATTTTCATAATACATTATTCTAGGTTCTAGGTACACGATTTTAGGTCCACTCCAAAACGACGAATTGGGGCCTAACCTTTTAGACCCTTTTGGTTTTTGCCTCTTAGCGAATAAGGTCCTACACTTATTCTCCATTATCAAATATTATTCCTTTTCTATTTATATTACGTTTACTCTAATATCTAAATTGATATTTTTAACTGAGTAAAAACACTATTATCCATCTCCTCTTTGATAAGTGGACGAGAATGTTACGCAAGTCGATCTCATGTCTAAATATGGTTATAGTCCAAATACGAGTCAAGCCATTCACTCACGGAGCTGGTTTTCAACTTGCAAAGCTTATATGCTAAAAGTTTTTATGCTTTATAGTCGTTTTCTTTTAGCTTATTACCTTGGAGAAGGTGATGTTAGAACAAGGTTATTGTATTTTTTTTTGCTGCCCTACAGTTAAAAAAAAACTAGGTTGATCTTGTGAAATTAAAATAAGTATTATAAACGTCGTGACGTCAAAAAATTACTCTTTTCATAACCTTGGTCTTCCCTTATGAATAGATAATATAGAATATTTGTAAGTCTAATAAAATTTCCTTTTGCTTTATTGTCGTTCATATTGTATGCATAGTGCATTATGATATCTGTATATTCTAGCAAAGAACCTATTAAATTACCTGGGACGTGCAGATGGATTTTTTTTTCTTTTGTACACTCTCTATGCTCATGTTGTGAGATTGCTTGACGTCAAAACAAGCATTGTTTTCAGCTCTTACTTTGTGTAACAGATATGGCTAAAAGCCATTCATGAGTTAAAATATACGAAGGTCAAATGAACATAAAGGTGTTGTTAAAGTCATTACTAAGAACAAAGCTTTCATTATATTGCTCTTGTCTTCAAGTTCATTGCAATTGTGTTTTAAAGATGTGTACTGTACAGTCTTCGCTATGAGTGTAGAGTGTAACTTCCTCAATCCCTTTTTTCAGTCGATGACTGATAGATAAAAGGGTTGAGACTAATTTCGAAAATTTTAATAAGAGGTAAAGAAAACCCATTTTATCTTTGTAGGCTCACCAAGTCCACAGTATCCTTCTGATTTAGGGTCGCTAGTAACAAACAAACAACGATTAATAACAATTTGATCCAAAGCTTAGAAAAGATTTTTCAAATTTTTATACACATTAGTCAGAAATTTATTAGTTTGCTTTTTAGTGGGAGTATCAATCATGTGCTCCAGTTAGCAATCCTTGTCCCGATTCTTGATGAAGCACGTGTTAAGGCCCCCATACATGATCTAACATTTTGCGCAAAATATTTTCGCGCACCTGATGTTGGCCAAATTTAATTAACCATCACGTTTGGTTCGACGTGTATGGCCTAAATTTGTCCGACATCTGGTTTACGCAAAATTTTTGATCGTGTATGGGCCTTTAGAGAAGTAATATACAATTTTTCTAAAATTAAAATGGTCTTTAAAACAATCACTATATTCACAATCATTTATCTATTATAACTCGACTGCAATTCATTTATTTTTACAATTTAACCAAAATTGGTCTGTTAATACCTTTTTTTCTAATTCCATACTTATCTTTTACCTTTCCGTATTTGTCACCTGGTTTGAAGTCTTTTCTTAATGCACTTTCACTTAGAAGTAACAGCTTACGGCTAGATAGCTTAAGCCTTTCTGCAGAATTAAAGCAGTCTCTCAGCCTTAGATCCTTAGGAATCGGCTTCATAATCCTCTCCAAATAAGGCTTAACAAAACAAGGTTCCCACATATTGTCAACTCATTTCCTTCTTTTGTGCTAAGTGTTCAAAAATAAGCCTAACTACTAGTAATATATATTGTATTCAAAATGTGAAATTATTGAAATGCTGTCTTACAAGTTAACTAATTGTACCTACTACGTTAGTTATCCCTGGTATGAATTGCGAATATTTTCATACAAAATTGTTTAAGTATTTTAACAGTAAATCAATTTTGTTCTACAAATATTAATTTCAATTCTAATTAGACAGGTAAGGAAGGTAAAAGTGGAAACAAGTTAAATTTAGTTTTTATTTATATTCAAAATTAAGTTCTAAAATTTTCATTTTCAATAACTAATCATTAACATTGGCCAGACTAAATTAGAATCACTATCATCTTGTGACCAGATGGCTCGTCTGCGGCAGACTTCTAAAGGTACCTTGAAATAATAACTGTAACAAATATTATCGACTGAAACATAACAGTTGTACAAGCACGCATCAACCTGCAAGGCCTTTAACATCTCATTTATCTTTTAATGATATAATTATTATATCGTGCATAGTAAAGAGATACCTATAATTCTTGAAATAAAATAGTAAAATCGTCTTTAACTTAAAGTCTTCTCTCTCTGCCGACTAATTACACATTTTGTGTAAGAAATTGTTATTTAGTAATGCTTACTATTTGTTATTAAGTATCTCTATGTAAGGTATAGAGTTAGCTAATATAGAACTTTTAACTCGTTGCCTAGTTTTAACCTAGCCCTGATATTAATGAATGGATAACGGGACTAATTACCTTGCTGTAGTTAGATATGAACCTAGTTATACCCGCACTTTGATTAACATTGAAGTAGTAAAGTTTAATCTTTTACATGTCGCACGATGCGGGTTATATCGTATTGCACCTGTATTAAGCTTAACCCTTTTAACTTTGATTTTCCTTTGCTCCAGGCTAAAAATATTATTATTAAAAATGTTCTCCTTTACTGCCTTACTTTTTTACTCTAAACATATTATCGATAATTGCTTAATAATGCTCTTTCTTCTTTAAAATCTGTTTATAACTCCTCTTATTCAAAGGGTTTGGGTTTAAATTTTGGTATGTACTTCTTGAGACTCCCCTAACTTTTTTTTAGGATATAAATGGATATGCATAATTATTTTTTGTATAATTAACTATTATGTCAAAGGGATGTTTTTTCCAATGTACTTTGGGACAAAGGAATATCTCACTTATGTTTTTATATGGGGAATAACAGTCTGAAGAGGATCTTTAGATTGTTACTTTCTTCTAGTGTTTTTTATAAGAGGTGTAACAGTAAGTGTCTAAATTTTAACTTGCTTTCAATAAATACTAAATTTATTTTCAATTTTGAATAAATCTTACTACATTTTAAAGAGTTTTGTTTACAATGTTAACAATTATTCGTTGTGTCACTTTTATTAGAATAGAGGGGCCCACACTTAATTCATACATATTTATTGAAACTAATTTATATTTATTGTACTTCTTTAGAATGTTTTTGTTTTTTTTTAATAACTTTATTAAATGACACCGTTTAAAATAGAGAGCTTCTTTAGATTGTTACTCCCATGTTCTTTTTAATTTATTTTTTAATATAAATGATTTTGACTAAATAAATATTAAGACAAAGGGATGTTTAGTCCAATATTCTTTGGGACCAAGGAGTATCAAACTTCTGTTTTTGTGAGAGGAGTAACAGTATAAAGAACATTCCGTACACCTTTAGATTGTTACTCCCCTATGTGTTTTTAAGGGGAGGCACAATCTAAATAATTGCTCTTGGAATATGTGAAAAGTCATATAAACTTCATGAATTATTGTAGTTTTATCGCTAATCACACATGAATAGAAGCTGTGTGTCATGGAATTTCATCTCCGAAGAACCCCTTTTTTATCTCAGTGGAGCATATCTACCGATTGCAGCATTTTCTCTGTTGTAATTTACCAATCTCAAATGTCCTTTTGAGGTACTGTCCCTTTTGTGCTTTACCGGCCTTCGTTGCAAAACTAGAAATTATTCAAGGGATTGAAGTCTATAGACTATAATTTTTCATTGTTCTCTTTAGAAGTTCTTTAGAAGTCAAAAGGTAGCCTTTGAATATCATATATAACTTATTTTTACATAAATTATTATTTTTTTCTATTTATTTCATATCATATCATATAACTAATAGAAACACTTCGTTTTATTTAAATACATACTATATTTTGTTTGTTTTATAAGTAATAATAAACAGATATCTTCATAATATGATAGTGTGCTAACTCCATTCGTATTTATTGTTTTCTCTCTCTCTCTATCTCTCTCTTTCTCTTTAACGAGTCTTACACAGTTGTTCAATATTCAATCATTGTTTCTTGCAGTACTTTAATGATGCAATAACAGAAATAATACAAAGTTGCAGATACGAAATCTCATGAAAATTTCATTGGGAACGTTACTTGTTATTTATAAGCCTATCCTTTATAGTTTTGACTTGGTACGTGCCTCTACCTAGAATAACTGACTTATAACTAACAATCTATAGCTAATGATATATACTTAGTTATAACTCAGTGCATTACAGACGGCAATCAGATGGGATCGGTAATACATTGGATCTATATTATCCAGTGTAACTATAAGTACGTTTTTATCATTACATAACAACAAGGCGAGGTATATATGGCAAGATTCTGAAGTAATGAACATTTATAATACCGAGGAAATTACACAAAAAAAAATATATTTGGGATTGATTTTTGTGAACAATTCCCAAAAATGTTTTCTCCTTTTTTTCTTGAGGAAAAACTTTTCTTTAGATAAAATTTAATATTATGTTCTTTTTCTTAAGTATGTAAATATTCTTTTTGCGAGAATGAAATTTTTATAATACCTAATGTATAAATTTATTAAATTATATATTACATGCTTGTCGTGTTGTGTATTAATATTATTTTACTACGTTTTTATTAGCTTGCATTCTAGTTTGTTTGTTTGTCCAGTACAAATCTTGCAATCAAGTTAAAAAGATTTTTAACTAACATCCTTAGTAGCTAGACATTTGAAATTTAGAATAGCTCAGAACACGATGACAATGCATTATTTTAATAATTTTAGCCATCTTTCAGCAGAATTTAATTAGTTTTCAGCAAAACTTGCTGTCTGCAAGTTAGTTCGGAAAAAATCCGAGTTATTTTATTTGTTTTGACATGAGCCTTGTTTACGATCAAATTTATGATTTATGAAAATTTAAAAACGCATTGTATAAAAAGTTATTTTATCTTGTAATTATTATAGAAATAAAGTAGGCGATAATAGAATAATTTTAATATTTACTGTAATATTTGTAGAAACACTCAACATTTCCTAATTTTAAAAAAGACTAGAACGTTTCCGCAAAAGCAACGTGTAAGGCAACTCTTTTTAAATGACACCTAACGGCAGTTTTGCCAAAGGAAAGAGGGATTTATTGTTAAATATTATGTATAATTAACATTCCTAGTCGTGTTCCTATTGTTAATTATTAGTTGTCATTATCTGTCAATCTATGAATGAAACCAAGCGAAAAAAAGTACCCACATAATTTTAAGGTGACAGTTATCTCCCTCAGTCAACGGTCTCTATGGATTCGCTACGTGTGAATGATTTTGCGATTGTTATATTGATTACATAGTACTTATGTTTGGGGTCAGGTTTTTTTTTTTATATAATTTTGGTTTTACTGAAACTGTTACTCAGAAAGAACGGTTTGATGTGTATTAAAAGACCATATGGAAAATGTATGTAAATATTCTTTTTGCGAGAATGAAATTTTTATAATACCTAATGTATAAATTTATTAAATTATATATTACATGCTTGTCGTGTTGTGTATTAATATTATTTTACTACGTTTTTATTAGCTTGCATTCTAGTTTGTTTGTTTGTCCAGTACAAATCTTGCAATCAATTATTAACTCTTTTCCCGAGTAGCTAGACATTTGAAAATTTAGAATAGCTCAGAACACGATGACAATGCATTATTTTAATAATTTTAGCCATCTTTCAGCAGAATTTAATTAGTTTTCAGCAAAACTTGCTGTCTGCAAGTTAGTTCGGAAAAAATCCGAGTTATTTTATTTGTTTTGACATGAGCCTTGTTTACGATCAAATTTATGATTTATGAAAATTTAAAAACGCATTGTATAAAAAGTTATTTTATCTTGTAATTATTATAGAAATAAAGTAGGCGATAATAGAATAATTTTAATATTTACTGTAATATTTGTAGAAACACTCAACATTTCCTAATTTTAAAAAAGACTAGAACGTTTCCGCAAAAGCAACGTGTAAGGCAACTCTTTTTAAATGACACCTAACGGCAGTTTTGCCAAAGAAAAGAAAGATTTATTGTTAAATATTATGTATAATTAACATTCCTAGTCGTGTTCCTATTGTTAATTATTAGTTGTCATTATCTGTCAATCTATGAATGAAACCAAGCGAAAAAAAGTACCCACATAATTTTAAGGTGACAGTTATCTCCCTCAGTCAACGGTCTCTATGGATTCGCTACGTGTGAATGATTTTGCGATTGTTATATTGATTACATAGTACTTATGTTTTGGGTGCAGGTTTTTTTGTTTTTTTTTATATAATTTTGGTTTTACTGAAACTGTTACTCAGAAAGAACGGTTTGATGTGTATTAAAAGACCATATGGAAAATGGTAGCATCATAGGCTCATACTTTTGTTTAATCGTATTGTCAATTTAATAGAATTAGTACGCCCGAAACAAGAAAGAACATCTAACATCGAAGACAAAACATATCTCGGCTGTTCAGATATGTTTTTGACTGGAAGAGAGAGACATACTAATTTATCAGTTATCAGGGGCTTCATTCAGCCTCTTACCGGTGTTCTGTCTTCCCCTGCCTTCATTCATTTCTGCCTTAAGCTCACTTTTGTCCATGTTCTTATCTCTGTCATAAGTATCCTCCATTGATCCAGCCATGGTCCACCTCATACTTTCCTCATTCCTGGGAACTCTATTCTCTAGCATTCGAACAAAGATTCAGGCATCTTAGTCGCTCCAACAATAGCCCACAATAACTTGGTCGTTCATAAAGGTCCTCCACCTTGTCGTTTTGTCCTTTTATACCTCACTATATTACCTACTATGAAATAGTAATAATTATAAGGAAAATATTATTAACACTAACAATCATTTATACCACTTATTTTATCCATACTAATATATTTTCCGTAAATGTATATATATATNATTTATTTTATTAATATTTATTTCCTTAGAAGTACGACTTTCTATGTTTGTATGGTTATAGTATTCAACACATATCATAGGCCCTCATAAATGTTGCTTATATAATATTTACTTCATCATCATAAAGAACAACAATATTTTGCTCCTAATTGTTTACACTGCATTGTGATTCCTTGAATGAAATATTTATTCTATTTTGGAATATTTTATGAATAAATCAATGATGATTTATCATGGTTTGCTTTTGTGTAATTTTTATTCTCTTGGCAGTTGGTTCTGTTGAATTAATAAGAATACAAGAAAGCCTGCTATTGTAGAAACGTTGTTTTTATTTCATTGTTTATTTCCATTGTGTTGTCTATAGTTTGATTATGTTATCTGGAGAGTGTTTCGTTATCTGCTTTTCTTTACCTCGTCCCTCTCAAGTCTATTAGTAGTCCAGAGGTGAGATTCAACCATGTTGTTTATCAATATATTTCCTCGTAGACTCTGATAGATCTGCTTCGAATTTCTATTGTTTGTTCTTCTTTTTTTCTTATTCTTTAACTATCTTATTTTGCCTGTGAATTTTGTTTCTTCTTTCGTGATTTGTTTACGATAGATTTTATTTCCTCGTTTATCATTTTTGTTAAAAGGATAAATTCGATTTCACCTTTCTCTTTTTTAACTATTCCTTAAACAGATGGCCAATTGGTTTACACCATTTAATATCTAAGTACGTCTTACGTTCTAGCTCTAGCTACTTCATTAGCTAAAATTAAGTTCCCAATAGTTTTGGTTATGACAACTAAGCTATTACATTCTATATATTTATATAGTTACCAGTTCACTTACTTATAATTTCTTCTTAAAGTGTTCGTAATGTCTATTTCATCTCTTATATTTACCATTAATTCAAATGGCCTTTTAATAAAATATAATCTTTTTTTATAATTTATATAATGTTTTTAGTTACTTACCAGGTATAGTCCATTTTTTTTCTTTTAAATCCTATTAAATTTAATGTGCATGTGGGACTCATAACCTTTATAGGTATTTTAACTCCTATATATAATTAAGAGAGATTTTCATTAAGTCTTGTGGTCATGTTGCTGTTATAATTGTCGTTCATATATCAATACTTTAATGTAATAATCTTTAAAAGAACTTAGTGATAAGAATCTAGAGATCTTAGATAAAATCCTACACACTTAACTGGTTTCACGCTTTGTTCCTATTAGTAATAGATTACAAATGGGCCTGTATCTCTTTTATTCGCCTTCTTATACCCTCAGGCTTGACTTAGGTGTATAATTTTAAGTGTTAGCGTTGCCACTAAAAAAAGAAAGGACTAAGAATTAAATCCTTATGATAGATGAAGTCGTCGCATTACTGAATTATATTATTGAATAGCTTTATTCTGGGCGTAATATTATCAAAATTATGGCGTGTGTTAATAATAATTAATCATAATAGTATAATTAGTAATTTTCTTTTTAATAAGATATTAGAAGAAAAACGTTTGTCGTGTCTTGAATTTGTGGTGTATGAATAAGTAATTGATTCTTACTGGTATTGTTTTCTTTTTATTCTGTTTTTATTTCGTCAAACAAAAAAATTTTATGAAGTTATATATATTTTATAGAAGAAGCCGTGGCACTTGTATCGAATTTTAGGAGATGACGAATTTATGAGGAGATGATGTATGTATCTCACTTGAATGAATAAATATATTTGATGTTATATTAGGTTATACTATTAGGCATCCTTGGTTGGTCTCAATCAGTGTAAGGTCTTTTCGTGCTGACGATCACGTAGGGTTTTTGTTCCGTACTGTTCCGTGCTGGGAGCATCTTCAGGGGAGTACATGTTTTCGTACAACGCTAAAACCCGCGAAGAAATGTCGGGAACAAAATCCTACAATAAGCAATCACCACCTGAAGACCTTTAACTTCATAATAGGTTGTTGATTTTAATCTTCTAAATTTGTTATAAAACAAGTCTTGACTTAACTAGAAAAAACTAAAAGTGTAATTTTAGATTAGTTAATGTTCTTGTAAAACAAGAAAATGTATTAACTTTTTAAATTAATTTTATTGATTAAACCGATTAATTATCAAGTATCCATATTCTTTTATACGTTAGTTTATTTCATTATTACCAAAAACAAAAAAATGAACGCGTTTTAAAACTTTATAAGATTCATACTTTTTTTATTTCCTTTCTTCAACCTTGAAAATTAAACTATATCTACTTTTCCACAATCTGCTTTTAAGTGTTAATTTGAATATATTATATATTCTAGTTTTATGTTTGCATAACGTATGACTCGTTAATTCTCCTCTTCACATAAGTACTTATGACTTCACTATAAATACTTCCAGTATTACCGATAATATATATTTGGTTTCTGGACTGTACCTACGTATATTTAGTCAAACCTACAATCAAGTTTATTAAATTATTCTTATTAACTTTTTTATTTTTACTTTTTGGTCTTAATGTAAGTTAGATTATAGTCCTAGTAAATCTTAAGTTTATTTTTTTCTTGTATTTTATTAGCGGTGCGAGACACCTACTCGAGCTGAGTAAAGAAAACCTTTAGCTATTTTTTTTTTGTTTCCTTGTTTTATGACTCACTCCGTCATAAACTTTCAGGCTGTAAAAAACAAGTTGAAATAAAAGTTTCAAAATAAAAGTAAAAAAAAATTTCCAACACCACAGCATAGAGGAATTAAAAATAATATATGTGTAAATAATAAATTGTAATNACCTACACGTCCAATTTTAATTAAATTTGGGTGGTAGGTCATAATTAGCTCACTTTTGTCAATCAAAATAATTTTGATCGATTTTAGAAGTATCCCCCTCTTCACTAAATTTCTTTTTATTAAATAAATTTCACAATAATTGATTATACAAACATAAATGTATGCCACAATCATTTGCAGACTTTTAATTATCTATTTATCTACTTATTAAATTTTTAATTCGAGTGTATAGTATATACCATGAGAAAATACCGAATACATATATTTAAAAGAATAATAAAATAATAAAACCAAGTAACTTCTTGTCTTAAAAATTTTCTAAATCCAGATTATCTTGAAATTATGTAATTTTTTCCAGTTATGAGTCTCTAAATTTCAGTTCAAATTACTTATCCACATAATCGTACAGCCATAGAGCAATTTAAAAATTTACATACAGTTTTTGAGTGTTACATAGGCATGCATATATATATATATAGATAGGGTTTTACAGATACATATAAGGCAGTTGCAAGCATTTAGAACATAGCATTTATTTTTCTTCAGAAATGAGGCACGCTCACAGAGCAACTCAAAACAAACTCAACTGGAAACTCCAGTCATTTTTGAGTTGACACAAAGCAAACCCAGTTTGTAATGAGTTGCTCCGTGTGCGGTGTCCCATTCAATTACACAGGTTGAAACTCATAGTCAACTGGTTGGTGATTTGAGTTTGTAATCAGTTTGTTTTGAGTTGCTCCGTGTGCGGAGGGCCTAAGGGTTATACTAACGTGAATAAGACTTGACTATTATGTTATTGTTATGTGTGCGGAGGGCCTTACGTTCTGAAAAGTCAATACTGATAAAAATAGACTGCCAATTAGTGTGGCACATAGCTTCCTCGCATCCTATCATGTACTTTATTGTATATATTAACATTAACGTTATATTACTTTATTGTTATATTGTTTATTGTGTAAGAATAATTAACAGTTTTTAGCGATCTTTAACACCTTATAGGTCTGGTACTTGAGTTAACTTATATAATTCTCATTGATTAGGGGGGTACATAGATAATACATAGGGG